>JAUTBV010074425.1:0-19472 GCA_032361325.1 Lepetodrilus fucensis
CCCCCCCCCCCCCCCCCCCCCCCCCCCCAGGGGGACGACATGCTTTCTCAGGAGATCATACTACTAGTATTTTTTTTAGGAAGGTCACACACCTTTGAGTAGTGTTGTCATGGCAGCCGAGTGAGATATGGTTATGGGAGTCTTTCCGCCATACGTGGAAATGCTGGGATCGGCGCCGTACGAGAGCAGAAGCCGCACGATCTCAATATGATCGTTCTCCACAGCATCGTGGATCGGTCTGAAATTAAAAATACTAAATATTAGTCATGCATATAAGAACCAGTGTCCCAGTTAAGTTAAGTACCAACGAATGGTACCCGGTTTAAATCTGTGTGTGCGAGTTTAATGTTTGCTATTATTCGTTAATGGACCCATATATTTGCATACGGCAAGATATACAACAAGATGCCATGCGCTGACTCACGAAATGTCAATATGATACATAAATACATCTTATCAGTGTCCGGTATGATGAGTGTTATAGAATATAACATACTATATTACGTTTACAATCAAATCGAACAGCTATAGTGGGTCTTACTAAATATTATTTTATTTTCCAGCAAAGTTCAGCTTTTGTCTGGAAATAAGCTATGGTATCTCAGCATTCTTAATTTACTAAATTACATTGTGTAGTGTATATGAGGGACAAGCAAATGCGTGTGTTTATTAATTAATTACATCTCAACGGTGGCAGCATCTTTAGCTGACATGCTATCGAAAGTAGTAATCAATAACTATACAGTGCTTAGTTATTAACCTAATTTTCAATAGTATGATGTTGAGAGGTTGTCGTCTATTGTCGAAGAATTCCGGAAGAATCCAAACATCTAGTCACAGTTGTTGTTGTTCTCGATGTCAACCATAAACAACCCGGATGGGGTCGACTGGAGGTCGGCTGTCAATATAGGTCACGTGACGAGATCAATTTGCATTGTTCGGGGCGGCGTAAAGTTGATTTATGATCGTAGAAATTTGCCAGCGATCTCGCCCTATCTCCGAGCTGGTGGCGCGGACTAGGTCGCGAGAGGAAATCGGGTCAGTGTGCTAATTTAACTAGTTGGCACGCTCTGTCAACGGTCTAAAGTAGTCTGGCTATGATTAAACCTCCCCGGAGCATTAGCACAGATCTGTTTAAATTGCGCAACAGGAAACGTATCGCTCACTAACGGGGAATTTGCAACGCATGTCATAGTGTTGACTTGCATATACAATCAGGATCTACTTGACTGTATATATCTGTACGGTTTCTGCACAGGAAACACAACGCATGTCATAGTGTTGGCTTGCATTTACAATCAGGATCTACTTGACTGTATGTCTGTACGGTTTCTGTACAGGAAACACTTCTGGCGTCAAGTATTCAAAGATTTAACATAATTAAAAAGGTTCTATCTGGAATAATGCTAGCATGGCTCATCGGAGCGTAAACCAAGTTAAAAATAAGAATATCTAAACAAACCGAACAAGTAAATGTCAATAGTAGGCCTGGCATATATGATGGTAGGCCTATGTGGAGTAATAACTTATGCATATGAAGGCTATTCGTGACTGGAATGTGCATTTCAACGGATTCGTAGGAGGCAGCGGTAGAATTCTGGAACAGGCTATAGTGTGAGCACTACTGATAACAGTACATTCTTTTCAGCTCGCCCTCAGCACGGAGAGATATCCGATAGCAGCCGTCACGGCAGGTCACACGTGGATAAACAGTCGTGTTCGCTTCTGAGCGCCGTTTTCATCGTCTGTTGTGATATTCAATCTCCAACGCGTTCTTGGTTATTTTCCGAGGACTATTTATTACATATATAGTGGGCGGGAAGCACGAATGCATGGAGCACATGACTAGCTCTTTCATCATGTACACTTGAACACCACTCCCTAACAAATACACTCGCGCATGAACACAGTAAGCCGTACATTTGTTTATGTCTTCAATGCTTTAGGCTTTTAGGGCACGGTAACGCTAATTTCAACAGATTTGTCAAGGGCACTGACGTATCAGTTGGCGGGCCTCGGTGCAATACTGTAGGCGTTTTACAATTAATGTTTGTCATCTGTATGTTAAAGGTTTGTAGATGTAGGACCAGCATGTTTGTGCAATCCGAGGTACGTGACAGGCGAATCCATCTGTCGAAATAGGTTGTACACAAAACAAGATAGCACGTTAGTACTGGGTTGAGCTGGGACGTTATTGACAACAGGATCTATTCAATTAAAATATGTTTATAGACATTATATTAAAATTGTATCGTTGCATATTATGTATACCATTGTATACGTAATGCATAGCCTATATACCGGAATATATGCTAATTATTTTATTATTGCCTACATATGCAGCAGCATTGCCGATAAACGATATGCATGTACATCCGTCTTTGTGTAGCAATACATACATGCATATACATACTTTATTTCTGTAGCTTTGAATATATGTCTGAGAAGTGTTCCCTATATATATATATGCTATAACACTGATCTATTTCAAGACTGTTGGCTGTAAACATTTACTGCTACTCTGTAAACTATTTCCGGTTGAGTCACATGTAACTGCAAGCTGGCATATACAGCACTTGGTCTTCATAAGTCTGATGTAAATTCCTGAATATCGAACAGGATCGTGCTAGACCGCTATATTGATTGTGTTTTCTCTTAGAACTTTCGATAGTAGAGACGTTCGATAGTAGAGACGTTCGATAGTAGAGACGTTCGATAGTAGAGACGTTCGATATTGCCAATCTTCCCGGATGGATATTTCTACTACGCATTTATTTCCAGTTTCATGGTTATTTCCAGGCTTGTATTCCACCTATGTTTACCCATGTAGATATCAAGTAATAAGAACTGACGCTTCCTCATATAGTATTGGATTATGTAGGCTACAATAGGTCGGCATATGGCATTCTGGCGTAAATCGGCGTACGCCACTACTTCAGGAAATGACGTAAGTCTCGGTTACAAGTACGACCTGTGATACATACGCAACATGATAGTCGCAGATAAGTTGACAGCATAGTACGTTTCATTTCCCCGGGAGTATGTACCTATATATCACGCGGACGTGAATAATCTCGCCCATGTGTCCGGTTGACTGATTCTGGAAGCTAATCGCTGAGTATTCACGACAATACATTGGGCCATATTTCAAACGTATTAACTGGTGCTCCACGAAAACAGCACATATATGACCGTTGAGAGATGAATATCTACAGCTGAGGTTTGTGGAGACGTCACTGGAAACTCAGAACGTAGGCTGGGATAAGTGGACCATTAGTATACCGGCGTGGGTTATGGAAATAACGTACATGGATTTAATCTCATTTGGATTTCTGCATCCATGCATTGCTTATCCTTAATTCGCGTACAAGTACGGTAATGGAAGGAAGAGATAGCAGGTCCATTATCCTGCGCATCGTAAATGCCACGCCGCTAGTTTCATTTTCATCCATAACGTATGAAGTGATAAATGTCTACCGCCTAATGACGGCCATTTTGATTAGAAGTGTATTGAGGTTATAGAGTTAATGCCTTTGGAAACTCTCTCTCTCTTTAGAAAAAATAGAGATCACATCACGGAACTTTGCAATTTATCGGGAATACATGAAAACCCAAAGCAGTAATTGATTTAGGAGCGTGGTCGTGCCAATTATGAACATAGCTTAGAATCGTGACGTGATCCATATGCTTACCAGTGAAAAAACACCGACAAATCTAATTATTCCTTGCTCGCATTTAATGTGTGATCGGGGAAATCCTACAGAAAAGTAACGATGATAAATAAAGCTTACCAAGATCAGCGTGTTAATGTCAATCATTTGAATGGTGATTGATTGAATGAATGAATGATTGATTGTTCTTTTAAAAGTTATCTATATTATATTGATATGAACGGAGCCACTAGAACTAATTACCTTATTTCCCTATAAATTGAGACTTGCTTTAAAGTTATATGCGAACCTCGTGAATTGGTTGGAGGATGCCTTCAATTGGGTGCGTGATACAATATCGAATGGCGCCCCTCACCTGATTCCGTCTTGTGAACAGCAGTTTGGGTTGGCGCCGTGTTCAATTAGACATCTGGCCACTTTCAAGTTGCCCTTGACGCAGCATTCGTGTAGCGCCGTGTACCCGGCGTTATCCCGGGCGTTGACCTTCACCATGTTGACGCGTATGCAGTACAACGCCACGTCCTGAAACAATGCCACGTAAAACAAACGTCAAAGAGTTATCTAACGCTGACATCCGTGAACCTGACCTACGTAGAGAAAGTTTGATTTTTGTAATTTTTAATTTTTTAATTGTGGTTTATAGTCGTAGATCGAGTAATCTAGACCTTCAACGTGTGAACGCTTACACATACAGTACAAGTCCACGTCCTGAAACAATGAACCGGACTAATGTAATGTCTTGTAAACCTTCAACGTGTGAACGCGTATGGCCACGTCCTGAAACAATTTCACGTAAAAAAACGTAAAAGGGTTATCGAACGTTGACGTCCTTGAACTGGATAAAAGGCATAATATCACAGTTGATAGACCTGTGTGTATAATGGACAAACGAATTTCGATCTGAGACGAATTACGCTTGATTTATCTACCCGAAAGTTGTTATTTACTGATGTACTTAGTCCCCAGTACTCAATAGTTATCAAAATAGTAATGTTTTATATTAATAAAGGGAACGTTCCGTTATTTATCTTGTCTTTGGTGCATCTACTGATCTATGAATGAATTGCGGGCAACCGTTGCCGTTGCGTATTATAGTTTTAAGTCGTACCATTGAGTTATGTCCCCTTGCATTGACATAATGAAGCAAATAACAATATGATATTATTATTATGACAATATGGTATTGACAATACACATGCTATCAATTACAGAATACGAAAACATCAGTATAAGCATATGTTGCATTAAAATCCATTATATAATGCAAGACCTTAATCTGCCATAGTTCCTTTATGAACACTGACTCTAATATAATGTTTGAAGACTCGTGGTTATATATCAACAGTGTAGTCATAATGGCCTGGGTTTTCCAGGATGAATATATCATAGAAAGCGTATTCATGGATACATTTTAAATATACAAGCATTAATTGCGCGTCTAGGACAACGGATGCATATTTATATTATTAAGATGTATTTTATTGCCGGCCTACTAAAATAAATATTACGTAAATGTCCTACTGTATTTAAATCTGCACTTATATCACTTGGCTAACGTCGTTACGGAAACTCTTGGCATCTGGCACTGACTGATGCCCGACATTAGAGGATCGAATCACTAATGTCGTAATGGCGGTTGATGTATGGGTTGTTTACGTGTTAGGTGAAGAATCCTCCTAATTTTCTAAATTTCCCTCTCCGCGATAACCGTTTCATTACGACAGTCGTATCAATTGTCTTATAAAGTAATTGAATCTACCATGCCTGTGCTGCGTACATGGTATGACACGGTATGGCACATCGATCCCGGTGCAGGAAACGCAGTATATGCCCCCAGGTACAACCCCCCACACACCGTGGCACACATCTCCACTGATGTGTTTTATGGCATACTGCTATATTCAAGTTTGTCTGGGCTGTGCTATACAACACGGTATGGTAACATTAGCTCCAATGTTATTAATGGTGTAGTCTACGGAAAAGCCTGGAGTTAATGTTTCCGTAAGGTTACGCCGTTTCGGACCTAACAGGCGGGCCACGAAATTTATCAAATTGTTTTATCCTATACGAGACATTCTAATAACGGTGGATTACTATTTGTGTCCTGTCTGCGTACTGTCTTTGTCCTGTCTGTGTCCTGTCTGCGTACTGTCTTGGAGGTCTTCTCGATGGAATGGATATTTATGGACACGGGACAATATACTACTATAGCATACATACACAACTACCACATTTTTGTTGTCTAGTTAGTATGGCGCTTTCACCCCACAGATAGCACCAGATTTATTTTGAAAACTACGTCAATTATTCAATATCTAACGATTACAATTACGCAGACAGCATGTACCATGAACTCGTTATCGAGGGTTTAGAACCAGAACACATTATCTCCACTTTACCAAATACTGAGTAAATCGCATTTGAAAGTTTGGGAAGCAACTTAAATATAGAGAAACGCACTTATATTTTATTGAATATCTTCAAAAGTATGTATCTGATTGACAGTCTCTTTTTTTGGTCAAGGGTTTCAAATGGGTGATGATCAATATGCCTAAAACTCATTTTCACACTAATTGGGAGATAAAAGAGTTCTGGCTCTAACCCCTCGTTATGTTATCGCACGACATAACTAGAGAGTGTTCGAATGATACGCTGCAACAAATGTATACGGCATTGCGAGGCTCGGCATTGTTGTGAGACTGGGCATTGTGAGACTGGGCATTGTGAGACTGGGCATTGTGAGATTGAGGACTGTAAGACGAATGTCCAGAGCAGATGCACCGAGATTGACAGCTATACAGTACATGTATACATAAACACCTAGTAAGCTAGGACGTAAAGAATACTAGCAGTATAGCATGACGTTATTCGAGTGTATACGCACGCAGTATCCATCCTCGTAAATAAGGAGCCATAAATACATTAGTTATTATAAATGCATGGTGCATCAACACTGCGTATGTATCTCCATGCATTTATATTAACTAATGTATTTATGGTACACACACACACACACACACACACACACACACACACACACACACACACACACGCGCGCGCCCAGAACGACCATGTCGTCTCATATTTAAGTTTAGAATTCTAGATCACGGCGACACAGTAGTATTGAAGGACTGAGGTTGACAGGTGAATACAACACTTTACAATCTCGAGCAGGGGCGGGCGTTACAATCTGGCTGATAACTCAACATCGACGCTTTATCTACAGGTATACATACAGCAACGTACATTATACAGTGCGTGCCTATAACCACCCAGATCAATGGTGACCTCATTTCACAGGCTGTACAGCACTGCCTGGGATTGATTGACTTAATCGATAGCGCGTTATAATGGCGACTTGACACACATGTGCGTAATGTACAGGGAAGTATTTCGTCATGTTGGGTATATAGATATAGGTACTGCTCGCTGCAAAACGCACGATAAATATCAATAGTCTAGTGTGTGCAATGAATATTAAATGGGATATTGCGATGATTTACGTCGTGTAAGTCTCATCGTGTAACTCATTGATAGAGGTTATCATCAATGTTGTTCAAAACATAATACAATAAAGAAAGTACGTAATATAATGAAACCAGTTCTACTACTTGGATCCTCGTGCTATGTAATGATTATGTACTACTACTTGGATGTCTATGAGCGTAGCCAGACGTTATGCATTGTATTAAAACGGCATTAATGATTTCCTAGGTATTGACTAACTATTTACCATGCGTGTTACGCATATCCTTAGGGGATTAAATACATCGTAACTGTATAATACTTATCGATTAGCTAACAGTACATCCCCGTGTATTTCAATGCAGATGCAATGTTAAATTGAAGCTTGGTTTGAATGGTAGATATGTAGTTACAGTCGATAGGAAGGTAATGCAAAAGGAATATAACTATTAAAAGTGAAGTGCGTTGAGCTGATCTTCCTCGGGGTGTTCATATAATAATGATGAACTCTTACAACGATGATTAACTATGGTGTGAGGAAAACACATCACGTAACATGGAGAGGAGGCCTATTAATTTTATAGCGATTGATGTTGCAATGGCAGAAGAACTAAATTACAATGCCAGTTTATCTCAGTTTATCTCATATACGCCATTCGTTAAAGTCAATATTCATATCACTTGACTGCACCATTTATCCGGACACTCATATACTACGACATATTTAACTAGCAGTGAATGAAACATCAAGCCTGCTAGTAATAATGATATCAGGTTTCCTCGCTATCTATTAGTGTATTCCCTTGTTGTTTCAGTGAACGCCAATCTATATAAATCGTGACCGGGGGAAATATAAGTGCACGACAACACGTGACTAGATTTCAATATAACTGACACCCAGGATGTGCATGCAACGCCTATAAACTCGAACCGGCTGCGTGTGCAGAACATAAAGCGGTAACTTCCCCACATGACTGGAATATCGTTGACAGCGTAAATTCGCTGCGTTGTCATTCAGAATATATTTGCATTATCACATCTGCATGTATTAAATATATAATGACCTGAGAAGAACAAGATTACGAATACTATATAATACTATTAATGAAACATTACATCGTACTATTTTATACTATATGAAGTATTACTGGGGCGAATTATATTTGTAGACGTTTCCAGTTTACCGATGTTGTGATAACTCTGTAATTGAAATGTGTGTGGCTGGTCTTTTTTACGTTGCGCACATGCTGAACAACATGATTCATCTCTGAATCAAACAGAAATTTACGATACGATCCTTGGTAAGAGCGTATTCAGATTTTAGTCAACACAAGGCCTAGTACTTCTATTTGCCTATCACCGGAAGTAGTAATATTATGGCATATTCTTCGAAATGATAAAAATAGACCTGACTCACTTATACTCAAAATTGCTATTGTCTTATCAACATGGCCACACTGGGTTGAACGCAACACAGACAATCACGATCACGTCTTGGCGGCAATATAGACTATATGTTTCAATCAGTTTATAGCTTATCGACTTCATCATCTAGTACAATGTATAGCTAATAGTATTGAGTGAGTGAGTGAACATGGAGTTTAACGTCGCTGCGGGAATCTTTCACCCATTTGCGACGATGATAGTATGGAAGAAGATGACATGTACTTCAAATCTCTCGCCGTATCACTGGTTACAATTTCTTTCACTCAAACCCATTTCGACATGACTGTGGCCTTGACAATTGTCTCACGCTGCGGGATTGCATAACAAATAACGGATGTAATAATAGGCATGGAGTACCCGGAACCAGGATAGTGGTGTTGTGTTACAATGATATAGCAATCGTAGAAACAAAAGTACAGTGTGAATCATGTGCCGGTACAACCATTCAACATCTGCCTTAAGTAATTACTGGCACGTGTATTCCATACGTATGCATAATGTATACTGAGTGGGCGCCAAACACTACGATTACGAAATCATGTCAAACCTGCAGTTCCTGTTGAATCATTCATGCTGAAAACATATGGCAATTTACAGGCCAAAAAAAATACACATATGGTTTAGTATATTACCTTAATTTCCATTAGCATTACTTATGGTAAGGTGCGAGAACGGATCTGTTTTCAGGACATACCTCATATCCTAGTCTAGCCGCCCTGTGCAGCATGGTTTCACCAGAATTCTTATTGATGGCAAGTTTCTTCATTTCCGGTGGAATCGGATATGACGTCATAACACCGCTGGCATCATTACACTGATAGGTAGTAGCATCTTCGTCATACCCCGCCTGTAATAACATGGATATAGTTTAGTTTTCATTTCACTTAGACCATAAAACAAACCTTCTTGAAATACATATTAGGAAGTATCCTCAATACGTCCGTGGACGACTAGGGAGACAAGACAGCTATTATCAGACAACAAAACACTCCAACATTGTGGACTATATTTGAAATGTGTACAACAGCATTAGCATTTGGTTGAAGACTTACATGGAACGCATCATTGTAGGCTTCGCTGTCTGTTGTCAGGTCCTGCTTCAGAAACTGCTCGAACTGACTTTGAAATTTGCCCTTCACCTTCATCCTTCCTCGCAACCTCCCTTTCCCGCGCGGTTGCTTCACCGGAGTCAGGATGTTTCCGTCCATTTCCGGATCTCGCGCCTGTCTCCCTCGGCGCCCTCTGGTGGGAACGGGATCTTGTCCAGATCTGTAGTACAGCTTCATCATCAGCCCGCCGTTGTCGCTGCCGTTGGTAGCCGTGGGACGCTGGGCGCTGGAAGGCTTGGAGATCTCCCAACATCCATCAGCGTCGTCGTCTTCGTCGTCGCCGTACTCCTCTTCTTCAGGGTAGTCGTTGTCCGGATGGCCGCCTCTTCGCAAGCGCGCCCTTCTTTTGGCTCGATTGAGAGCTCTTCTGGATTCGTCCTTCCGGAGTTCCTTCTCATATGCAGCATTTCGGTTGTACTGAGTCAGTCGTCTTCGACCTGAAATGTAGAGAATACCTAACTGATACACACATTCTAATAGATGTGAATCAATAATGGGAATGAAAAGTTTTAAAATTACATTTGTACTGACAATTAACTACATGAACTTCGGCTTAACCTCCACAGTATTGGTAACACATTAATGACACCATAACAAACACAGGCCATGAGGAAGAGGATAGAAGAGAAGAAAAGAGGAGGGGAGGGAAGAAAATAGGAGGGTAGGGAAGGACAGGATGCGGAGTGAAACCAAAAGGATGAACAAGCAAGGAAACTGGAACTAAAATTAACGATAAGCATGCAAACCCTTTCCGCTAAACGATGCCAACTACATGGCACAACTACATGGCACAACTACATGGAATGTGACTCCAGTTGAACAATGCCAATAGTAGGTACACATAACACGGAAGCATCATAATACACTGAACCCATCCACACGCACCCCAAGATTATTCCAATGCACCCAGCAGTAACCCCAATACTAGAATTTGGTTTAGTTTGTAGATGGTCTTGTAAATTGCATCGTCATATCATCTCCCGTATACATAAGCTCACTGCTACTCGTCTATGGTCTCTGGACAGTGTGGCCATGATATTTTCCTTATAATTGTCCTTACATCCGGCCTTACCTGTACACTGATTACGGGTCCTTTTTTGAAGAACCAATGGCTGGAAATCATGGAACACAGACCCAGTCAACTGAGTGCGTAAAGGAATCCTCCTGGTGTCTGGAAATAGCATGCAGTATGTCTTTCACCCAAGCCTACGGAACCATCCATCACTAATGTTACTACATGCAAACCCATAGCCGTTCCCGAGTTGCCCATCCGCTATGTCAGACACTTGCAAAACTAAAGTCATAGATTGAATCAGTTTATTAAAAACATTACGATATGCTGTGGTATGGGAGGCATGCATGATCTTGAGTTGACAATTAGTGACATCAATCTGCAAATGGTTCATGCGTATGGAAACATCGTGGTACAATCGGAAGAACAGGAGGGTAGAATACATTACATTTTGGGAAGAGATTTTGAACATGAAACACAATTGGAGATTGAGTCACTAACACAGGCGGTTCTATGACGTACACACCAGCAAGCAGGACGCTGACAACATACCAACTCTGGGAACAAGTTGCCAATTACATGCAAAGAGGACGTGCGCTTCTTGTTCTGCAGCATGTCAACCTTTTACGCCTTTACGCAGAGCAAATTACATGTGATTAATTTGCACCTAAACCATGACAAAAGACTTTTAACGGCATAGAAAAACATGTCAGAGTCGGCGTGCCTGGAGACATTACCAAATGTCAACCTCCTCTTAGCATCACCGGCTTGCGACTTCTACGTACATATACAACAACACACAATGACTTGACTACTGCGGTTAATAGGTCGCTATACGATGGGAAGAGAGCTGTTGGCAGTTTGAGGTTTACGTTCTACACTATAGTGTACTATAAGGTACTACAAGGTACTATAATGTACTGTAACATACAATTAGCACCAACTGAGTCTGACAACACTGTACAGTATCTACATCACCGTGATAGTTACCTCGCCTTCTTGGGCCGTCGATTGCTTTTCTCTTTAATTCCTGTGCCTATAAACAATAAGATGAGCATCAAATATGCAATACTTCGTGAACATATGCAGGCAGCAACTCTTTGTTAGATAGGTTGATAAGCTCGTCATCATAATTGAGTTTCGTCATTATTTTAGGTCACAAATCTATCATGAAATTAATGGAATTTTCGTCGATATATTGTCCTATGATGTGTCTGTTTCTGATTAGATTCGATTCGATTAGATATTAGGTTACGTTCTACAATATCATGTGTGCCAAAATGGAAATTTGCCAAGACAATATCGTTAATAATGTCCGTGATCTAGTCCATTTATCTTAGGAAGATCGTGCAGGTATAGATCAGGAATTACTGAAGTCATGTATTTGTCTGGGCGTGTTCCTACACAAGGTGTAGAAGTGGTAATCTTCATCATTACTCACCCTCTTGCTGAGATTCGTCACGCCCTTGTGTGTTGATGAAGAATGTTGTTCAGACTTCACAGGGACATTCACTTTGGTTTCTATTCTGTCAATTTTGATGACAGCTCTCTGTAACAGATACATCAGTTGATATATACGTTGTACCTTTCAAAACAGCATAATAGTATATAATGTTTAATAAAAGGTAATGTTTACAATAGTTAATACCTGCATACCTACATACGCATACACCCAGTGTGAACTATGGATAGAGGTACCTCTATGAATGAGAGATGAATTATTCATAGTTGGATTCTGCACTTTACGTTCACTCGTTCACCGTCACAGAGAAAGGGCATCCCAGAGTTGGATTACTTGCAGGATCGTAATGGCCATTGTCTACATACACATACATCATACAGACTATTCACAATAAGATGGAGAAGTACACTTGGCTTACCCTTAGTGCTCTGTCTTGTCGAGCAGCACGAGGAGGATCTGGAACTTTCTTCTCCTCCGGTTCTTCCTCTGCCTGACTAGCTTGTTTTTCTTCCTCCACGGGCATTGAGTCAGGTGTCGCCTTTCGTTTCTGCTTCTTAGTAACGCGGACTGGTTTACGTTTTGGTTTCTGCGATTGCTTCACCTGAGGCGGCTTCTGCCGAGGACGCAGGACCTGCGTTTTGAATATTCTGCTTAAATCAGCTTGTTCCATTTGCTGCATCTCTCTGGTAGCCTTCATGAGGTTATATTTCAAAGGTGCTGCCAGAAACTTCAGTTCCTTCTTCCTGGGGTTAGTTCTATTGAGCTTAGCGATTTTTCTGATGTATTGACTAGTGTTCTTTAGCGACTCCTTTGGGCATTCTGGTTTCTGCTTCTTTGCAGGAGTAGGTTTAGGTTGTTTTTGTTTTGTTTCAACATTTTGCGAATCCTTACTCTCACCGTCTCCTTGACTAGGAGCTGATTCTGCGGTAAGGAAAACCTCAGATGAGAGGCTATCCTCGGAATGTGATTCAGATTGGTCCTTATTCGAATGAACAAAAGGAGCAACATTGGCAACAGGGATGTTTTTCTGATAAACAGATGGCCTCTCTGGCAACGAATTTCTCCTGATTACTTCAGGTCTCGGGTATTTATCGCTTGGTCTTGCCTGAACGGCATTGGAGGGCTGTTGTTCCGCAGCGGGTTTTGGCGCAATACCTTTAGCGGAAACGTCCTTATCTTTTCCAAGTTTGTACGCTTGCTGAGCCCTTTGAGCACTATCACCGCGGGCAGCAGCAGCGCCTGGAATAAGTCTGTTCTTCACAGGAGTGGCAGGAGGATCCAGTTGTGGAGGTTCGTTATGCACCGACGTGTCCTCGGGTGGAGGGAGTTTGTCGTGAGGGCTAAGAATTGGCATTTTGGGAGACGCCGGGCTGGCAGGTGACACTGTTGGCATTTTAAACACGCCGTCAACAGTCCTGTGTATGTGATGATGTGTGGCCACACTTGCCGACACCCTCTTCTGGTCCTCCTCCTGGCTCAGGGCATTCAGGATCCTGTGCTTCTTTGACAAGTTCTTATGCAGGACGGACTTAACAACAGGAGGTTTCTGTTCACTATTGCCAGTGGAGGAGGTAGGGATGGTGATACTGAGAGGCTCAGCATACTTCATTATGTTCACCTGGTCCTTCGGTTTGTCTGCCTGTGGCTCGGCTTCCTGATTCTTTACCGGAGGTGCCGTAACGCCTGTTATTTGGATGTCTGGCGTCGACTGATCGGTCTGAACGGTCTGCTCCCCTGACACGGGTGGCTTGTAGAGCGTTGTCGTGACCACTTGCTTTTTCTGCACGTCTCGCTTCTCTTCGGTTGTCACCATGTATCCGCTACTGCTGGGTAGAGTCATTGCATATAGCGGCTTCTGCTGGGGAACGTTTTCTACATGGGCGACAGTCTGAGGACGTTGTTGCTCCAGGTACCTACCGCTGACGTGTTGCACCTCTTCCTTCTTTGAGGATTGGAACATATTTCGATTGGCAGAAACTCCCTGTGGGTAGCAGCTCGGAGAGACAGAAGGAGTAGTCGACATTGATTTTCCGGCATAGTGAGAATACTGAATTTGATGCCTTTGTTGTTGTTGTTGTTGTTGTTGATGTTGGGGTGATACACGTTGTTGTTGGTGTTGTTGCTGCTGTTGTTGTTGTTGTTGTTTTTGTTGGAGTTGTTGCTGTTGACGTTGTTGTTGTTGTTGTTGCTGCTGATGTTGTTGTTGTTGCTGCTGTTGTTGTTGTTGCTGTTGGTGTTGCTGTTCCTGTTGTTGAGTCGTTAATTGTCTTTGCTGCAACTGTTGCTGCTGCATATGTTGGTGTTGCTGTACAGGCTGGTATATATGCGGTTTGTATGTGTTGTTGCTACTACTACTATTAATACTACTTGGGGAACTATCTAAACGTTGCTGAGGAGTTTGAGCTGTGACATTTGAAATAACAGGTTTTTGATAGGAATTTGTAGTTTGCATGTGTTCGCTCTGTACACGGTATGATGGCGAGATGCTATGTCCGTAAGATGATGCTCTATTGTAATTCATAGAATCTGAGTAAGGAACACTAGTCTTAGGATACACAGCGCTCTGACTAGACACATGCAGCTGTGGGGAAGCTGCGGGCTTTTGAGACACGACCGATGGATAGGCATCAACTTCTGGAGGAGATGGATAACACACCTTTTGTTCATCATATTTTGATTGGATCATAATGGGAGATTTGACAGAGCTGGTGGTGCCCTGGTAACTTATATACCTATTATCCTGGCAGCCGTACATACTGCTATGTAGCGGTTCACTCTTAGGAATAGGAGTGTCCGTTTTCACTACACCAACCCTCTGCGTTTCACATTTGGTAGTTTTCATATAGTCATGATAAGGATACGAGTTTGTGTTCTGTTGTAGTTTAATATCCACAGTGTCATAAGTCATCTTCTGGGGTTGTGGAGCCGTGATCATGTTCTTACTTGCATACTCCTTTGACCTTAAGTCAACGCCAATCTCCTGCTTCGGCTTCTTCATGAGATGAATGCCTCTGCTGTCTTGTTCCAGTACTCCAGTGCTGATGGTGGTGTCTGCACAACGCTTCCTTGTCTTCACGGACAGATCTAGAGGAGCCTCTGAAGCCCTGGAGCTAGACGACAGATCAGCACTGGTCAAATCCAGGGGCATACTCGACTGTATAGCCGCTTGTTTGTTCACCGCCATCAGCTGTGGCTGCGGTTTGACATCCACCTTCCTTGGAGGATAGCCTTGTATGCTTGCACCTGTGCTGATACTGTGCGAGACTGGCGATCTACTGAGCTGGCTGTGTGACACAGGATATCCAGAGTGATGTTTCTCCACTGCACTTATCCCTACGCCCGATGGCATCACAGATCTCTGAATACTTTGGCTGTAAGGTCGTTGAGAAGACTGTACCGCAGACGACACCTGTCCTGAACGTCTCATAGCTTCGGATGCCACAGGAGATGTCTGATTTACAGAGGGCGCAGGAGATCTCAGCGTGGAATACATAGTCTCGACTTGGCGATGTTGTGGGCCAGTTGGACTATGTAACGGACTGTATTGGTGCGTCTGTCCTTGGTAGCCCGGTCGCATAGAAGCGTGCCTATTAACACCCTGCATAGCAGTCTGCGCTGCCCCCGGCTGACTATGTACACCGGCCTTCACTGCCTGGCTGGAGGGCGGATGTAGATATCCAGGATGCTTAGAAGCTTGTTGTCCAGCAGTGGAATACATTGACTGCCTGGGACTAGGAACAGGACTGTGTTTCTCCATTGAAACAGCTTTCGATTCATGACCACTTCTCTGTCTATACTCAGATTGTTGATTGGGAAGTTTAAACACGCCAGTATATCCACTAGAATTATGAGATGCGACTTCTGACAGAGCACCTTGTCCCGAGTGCGGTGATGCCAGCATCCCGGCGTTAACTGATCCTACTGGAGTCGTTTGAACCCGTAGAGGACTCATTGGGCTCTCAGGTATTGCACTGCTGTAACTAATCCGGTCCGACATGCTAGGAGACACAACCGGCATTCCGTTCTGAATAGACCCACTTCCATACACATAGCCACGTTTATGAACATCCCCTGTACTCGTGGTACTCGCAGACATGCTCTTAGCCACAGTGGATCCGGTGTACCCGTGGTGACTGCGGGGATATCTGGAGCCAGGATCTGATTGGTACCTCCCACTGGTCTCTGCCTGAACACTGTTGGCGTAATAGTAAGCAGCAGCAGCAGCACTGCTTTGAGAGGTCATTGGCTGCACGCTCGGTCCCTGACCTGAAGGATAGGACATCGGGAGAGGCATCATCTTGGTAGGAGGAGTCCCAGCTATCACGTGGCCTCTACTTCCGGTGTCCTGATGTGACTGTGGCATATGGTATCCAGGATACTGAGACTTCCGCTGATCCGCCATTGCCATCATCATGGGCGACATGGCCTTGGCCTGATCTTTATACCCGTACATATTGCCGGTCTAGTATCTGTAATACAAAGAAGAAGATGTCAAATCAGGTGATTGGCGTAGAATTGTGCAGTGGGATGGTACATACGTTCCAGTGGGATTGTTTACTAACTACAATAACCAGAGCTAATCCACTTGTACGAAACAATTTTTACATCCAGAATTTCCCAAGAGGACAGGTCTACGAATAGGTCAACTGGTGGAATTAAGACGGAAAATCGTTAACGTTCTCACCCGAACGACTTTCCATACTGTCCTACGACCTAATTTACGTCAATTCACCCATGCCTAACAAGTAACTGACTGGACATACGAGTATTCATCCAGGAATGAAACATATTGTGAAGTTAGACGATGCCCCTCGGGTTTGTCATGCATATATCGCTTAGGAAATACAAAATACATAAAGCATACTGAATTAAATTAAGGTCATATCCTATGTCATTAAATAACGAATATACGCATCTATTTTGGAAGGCGGGACAAACAAGAACGGTATTATTTACAAGCTGTCACAGGATATAACACATACCTAGGTGTCTGACGTGAACATACCTAAATGTGTATTTGGGAATATATGCCAATGTTTGCTCTGCAAGGACGAAGATAATGCGGCTATTATATACGGGATTCGAATATTTCGTGTTTTGAGTTCGGTGGGCTAACACGCCATCCTACACGATAATACCTCATCATAATAGCAATATATATATATTCCATGCAAACATTTTACCAGTTATAGTCTACAAGAAACACTCAAGTACTTGTAAATGTATGTAAATTTGTGAAATATGCTATTATGGTTAGAAATGATTATATGTAAATTGTATGTAACCTCCGCTTTCATGTGAACTACAAATGTACATGGGCCTGAGGCCTACTTACATGAAAAAAACTATTATACCCATCACACACCACATCAGTAGGCCTACGTCATATGGCGAACGCCATATTTGTGCCAATCCCCAATACCGGGTATGACGTATTCATGTGAAGACAGTATTCAATAAAGAAACAAATAATTCAATAAAGAAACAAATAATTCAATACATAAATCCTATTTAATTAGATTTAGATGCATAGATATACCAATATGCTAAAGAACATATTTATAGTAAAACAAGACAATCACGATCAAAGTCAAGTACATCTCTTATTAAAAGGACAGGCGTATTCCTGTAGCAGAACGGAATTAAGTTAATGTATCTTCCGAGAAAGTCGTCCGTAGTGTTACAGTGCATGTACCGTGAGGGCCAGATTCCTCTATCACCTTCCGCCTGTCTGTAGTCGTAAGATATCCATTGCCGACTGCATGTATCCACGCGATCCTGATGAAAGCTATCGAAAACCACAAGTACACCCACCAGTAGTCTACGTAACCTCTTAGAGGGCCGCCGCCATACCGCTGGAATAATCTCGTCAAACAACACGCTTCAGACTAGATCGACCTCTCACTCAAGATTCCTCAATCCGACTGTGTCCAAATCGTCTTCATCTGGAAGCGACTCCCAGCCACAAAAAGCAATCCGTGACCTTTGAGAAAATCAATAATGGCTGGGAAACCGCGCTTAAGCTCACAAGACATGTTACAGTCTCAGCCCTAGGCCCCTTAGCGAACCGAATTACGTCAAAACATATCGGTTCTATAGGGAGAGTGAATAAATAGCGAACGACCCCTGTGCTTGAGAGCGGTTATACAGAGAATACGTAATTTCCTACAAACGCCATTGATAGCAAAAAGATATACTAGGCGCTAGGTCGGCTGCCTGATATGCGTGTGCACTAAATGTGTGTACATGATGCGCGTGCACTAAATGTGTGTACATGTACCGGGGCAGATACAGCGTGTACCGTCTTGAAAGAACGGTAATTGAATGTTTCACAATCTCTTGATTTTAAATGTGTCACAACCTCTTAAATATTCGGAGGCCGGGCAGTGCATATCCTGAATATAGCATTACAATAGTATGTGTTTTTAAACACGTTTTGGTCTATTATTTTAAATAACAATATATATTTTTTTAAATCTATATCATTTGAAGCAGTAACGTTTAAGCGACACCTCGAGATAGAGATGTTTCACGTTTCATACCCACAGGTGTGTCAGCAGAAACAGATGTCCAGTGACAGAAGTACATAATAGCTGTCATCTTCCTATGTATACAGTAGAATATTAGCGTATTGTTATATTATATATATATGCCATTGTCTTGATAGAAAACGCTGGAACGTAATAGATCTACGAGATAAGTTAATGTATTAGCTATTACCTGTTTATATTATAGTATTAAAACTAATTTCACGATAATAATAATCTAAGTTGAAATCGACAAATAAAGTCTCATTAAAATAAGATCTGAAATTAATGCTCAAACAGATATATGAAACTCGTTCCGGGTTGAAATCTGCGACAAATATTGCCCGGCATCTCTTTTATTCATTCTCATTTCGTCTATTCAAGATAATTTCCTAGTACCTTATACATTATAGTGAACACTACCTTCATGTTCAGATATTACAATATATACTACATTATATGTGGCGACTCATCAACACTAATGTTAGCTTACCTGCGTGTCTATTCACGTAGACCTATTCTGGGGGAAATCGACCAAGATATGTGGCCAATATATAACACACGTGGCCATTCAGCAGCCATGTACAAAACTATAATACGTCCGGTGTGCTATAATCTTCTGGTCGCGTCGTTTTCCGTTTCGAAGCCCGAGAGGGGGAGAGAGCTAGAGAGTATGTATACATGTGCACTACGAGGATCGGCTGGGGTCACGGCAATAAGGGTCAAATGTGACTGTGTTTACGTGTAGATATGTATGTTGCCAATTTGGTGTTCATATGA
>JAUTBV010074536.1:0-19463 GCA_032361325.1 Lepetodrilus fucensis
CGGCGGGGGCCGAGAGTGAGGCAGGACCCAGGCACAAAGGCAGGAAGTCTAGAGAATTGTGTTTGTGATTCTATTCAAAACCTATTAAAGACACACAGACATTCCAATGACTTCCAGCGATGTGGATAACTGTAAAGTTTCCATTGCGGCACATCAGAGGTGTTCACTCTTTAAGCAAACACAGGTAGAAATGGGTACAGATGTTTACACTTCGGACTGTATAAAACTGCCAGATACCACCTTCTAGCAGCAGTACAGGGAGATAAATCAGTGTATGCACGTGGGTGGTGGTCGGGGTGGGGGGGTTGCTACCACAGTTTTCACCTCTCCCCTGACTGACAGCAGCACAGACGTGGATTTCAGATTTTCAACACAGGAACATTCTCTACTGGCAACAGGCACCATAGACACCAATACTGAAGTTGACTGTGTACAACGTGGCTGCATCAGAGAGATGAACCGGATATATAACATGTTGTAAAACTTTACCAGAGCATCATCAGCTCCAGACCTCCATATGTACATCAAGAAACATCTTAAATACATGTCTATGTACATTCTAACTATACAATATAATATCTATGCTGCGACGTTTCGTCAACGTCAACCACTATGTCGACATTTTCAGACAGTTAAAAGAATATGATATAATGTAGTTCATCCTAATAAAATAATTTAGGATACTTGATATCAAATAATTGACAATAATGAATAAACATGACTATTTCTATTATACTATTTACTGGTATGGCTTTACAAAATATGAAAATAACACAACTATGAAATGAAACTATGAACATAATGTGAACATGTATATTGCGCCAACTCCACACCTGAAAGCATGCTCATAGCACTATATTATTACCCCGGTCAATGGATCTGTATGCACTCAAATTCCTTCTCAACTTCCTGGGGAGTATACAACCCAAGCAATCTACATTGTTAATAACTGAATCTCACTTTACTATACAGATACTGTTCCAGGTTAAACAGGCAGACCTGGTCATAAAAGTGCCAGCAAAATACATATATGTGTATATATAAAGAAGGAGAATCGAGTCATACAAGTCTGACCACTAGGCAGTGTGTATTATTTACCACTGTTTATACATGTTTCTGGTTTACATATGTTTCAGGAAGATGAAAGACCTGACAAGACACCATCAGGCTATAGATAGACAGGGAAGAAGAAATAGATACACAGCATCCAATGCATTGAATATAGATATCATACTAATAATAAATACAGGGCACAGGCTTGAGGTATATACCTAGTGCATAGAGGCTATACACAGGCTGGCAATTTAATGTACACCATTTACTTTATATATATTACAGACAAGCATTCAGACCACCACGTTGTACAGTTGAATAGGTAAACAACAACCATGATAATGAGCAGTGATGAGTTATAGCTGTCATTTCCAAGAGACTTGGAGCCAGTGTGAGAGACAAACTGTAATAAAGAAAGGTACAGGATTGTATACAGAACCACATAAATGGCTGTAGACAAAACCTCCTACAGAATAGGAACAGGATCCATGTACAGGAATGATAAACAGAACTGATATACCAGTAGTAAATGACTGCTGTATATATGTAGAACAAGTGCATTGATAGAAACAGGATCAGAATATATGATACTGAGTCAGAGTATAGAACTAAACATGTCCTGTTGTCCTTCCTAATTGTAGGTGTGATATGGACATGAACTGATGACACATCTTCTCATCTCAGAACTTGGCTATTTGTCCGTCATACCAACAGATAGAATATGTTCTTCAAAACGCTCAAGCTGACAACTGATAATAGTGGGAATATTGTACAAAATAAACCACACAGAATTGTATTAAGCAACATCAACAGGAAAATATACCCAAATATCCCTAGGACAATCTGATGATGGCCACAGGGGCCAGGAGACACAGAAACTATAGTTCCTGAACACAAATCAACACAAAAACCAATAAGTGTCTTTCCAGTACACTACTTGGGAAACTAATGAACTGCTGCATGACGTAGTGTGAGGTGGGCATTGGAAATGATCTCATGAAACATTTTCATTCTCTTCACTTTGCCGCTTCCTTTCACTTCTTGTGTCTTAACATGTTTGTTGTCCATTTACATTGTTTTTATTTGTTGAAATATTAGCTCTAGAGAGCTAATGTTTTTTGTTATACATATATCTTATGTTAAATAAATCTTCTTCTTCTTTTTCTTTTATTCTTCTTCTTCTGATTTTATTAAAACATGTGACAGCCAACTTCAAGTCCAACATTGTTCCAGCATCACAATGCAGTCCACACTATAGTACCAGTATTGTTTATAACCTCAGATTGGATGATATAAGGCTGATATGATAAACAGGGTTACTGATACCTTATCAGTCCTTCATAACTAAGTACTGCTGCCAATTAGCACTGAGACACTGGGTCCATCTCTACTCTGTTCTCTACAGTGCTCAGCGGACCTGCAGCTCTGGCAGACTCCTGATAACCCTATCAGTCATTAGCCCTAACCCTATCAGTCATTAGCCCATATTAACCAGGAGGAGCCAGTTACCAGTAGGCTTATTTCATAATCAGTTCAAGGGTGTGGCTGACTCAGACTGAGGGGGGGGGGGGGGGGAGGAGGGGAGGGGGTCATGCTGTCTCTTCTTGAACAAGGTTTCAACCTTCTAATATTTCAAACATGTCAGTGAGAAGAGGTTTATGGGGATGTAGATGTTTCACAGAGAATCCACAGAATTCCAAAGATACGAGGATAGAAGCATCCTATTAGGAAAGTAAATGACTTGCCACAGTATCCACACAATCAAATAGACCCACACAATAAATAAAAAAAGCTACATTGCTACCATGGGTCATCATTTCACACCGACAATGCATATGGTTGTGATAGCCCCAAAAAATAATAATTCTTCTGTTTATTTTCTTCTAATAAGCTACCATCAAGGGTACCCCTTCAAGCTGCAGTATGGCAGGAATACAAGATCACATGGCAGGAATACAAGATCACATGGCAGGAATACAAGATCACATGGCAGGAATACAAGATCACATGATCATGCACTCATGGAGAATAGAAAACATATTCTTTTAAGAATTGTACAGTGTCAACAGGGGTTATCAACTCTGTCTGTTACTTAATGTATCACCTCATTAATCTGTCCCCTAACAAGGGTCAGCAACAGGGACAGCTACCAGACCTTAATTAAGAGGGGTAATTATCCTGTCTGACTCTACAGGTGGCCACTATATAACATCAAGAAGGATACTGGACATTATCTTTTATGTTGTCACTAAGACTTTATGGCCTTAGATTCTGCCAGAAGGCTTATCTCAACACATGAAACACAACACCGAAGATCAGAACCAGAAACTATGGCATATAAAACCAGATAGGAAAATTAAATGCAGCATTTGAACGACATGAAACTTTTGGAAATTACTGTAAGACATTCATTATTTTCAACACAAGGGATATTCTAAATTCCCAAAATCAGAGAAAATACAGATTGCCTGTAATATTAGCAGAGACATAGTTGGGATGTGACCTCATCTATGTTGATATAAGACAGTGGACCTCTTCACGTATGGCATATATTAGCTGATAGTGAACTCACAAATCTTAAACTATCATCTAGAAAGATGATAAATATGGGATAGGTTCTAGTAGCTGGGAACAGGTTGGACAGTGGGGTATGTGTAATGAAAACACAAAACTCAGTGTATACATGGGCATCTTGCACAGAGAAGGGTGTAAACTATGTCAGTTTTTCTAACAAATTCACTTACTCGATCTAGGACATTATCTATTCTGGGACATTATATAAATAATGTCCTGGAACCAGTGAGTGAATTTGTCAGACAAAACTGATACAGTTTACACCGTCCTTAAGCCCCAAAAATATACTAAAGACAATAGCTAATTCAAAAAATTAATTGTGTATGAGCTAGTTGGTGTCAATATTTAGATAACTTGTCATCGGTGAGTGAATTTGTCGGACAAAACTGATACAGTTTACACCGTCCTTAAGCCCCCAAAATATACTAAAGACAATAGCTAATTCAAAAAATGAATTGTGTACGAGCTAGTTGGTGTCAATATTTAGATAACCAGTCCATATCATCAGCTATATCATAATACTGATTTCAACAGATTGGGTGTTACAGGTTTTCCCCTGCAGTAAACTGACATGCAATCAACAATTCTACATTTAACATGAATGTCTCCTGCTATCCCACCGTTAATAGTTCCATCATAATCCGGCCACTGAGGCAGACCTACATGATACAGACAGACTAGCAGCCAATCACAGACTAGATCCAACTGGAAGTGGATAATTCCTGGAGGTCTGTGATGATGAGATTGGAATGCCAGGAGCTAAACACCCTCACCCATAACAGTCTATCTGTCCATCCCCTCCAGACTGCAACATCACCATGTTTGGAATCTCTGACCCGGGTAACAGGAATTGCTGGCTCTCATCTTTCACCACTCAGTGGCTGGCATCCATATTCGTGGAAATTGAATTTATTCAGCCTGAGATTCATTTGCTAACAATATCAATTATTACTGTTAAAAGATACATCAGTTTACTTCAAGACATTTATTTATTTACATGTATTTGCCAAAACAAATTGGGGGAATGTAGAATTGAATTGACACAGAATTTATATATTTCATCTACCAGTAGATGAAATATGATACTAGCACAGGTATATAACTTTACAGAACCTGATATTATTGTAATTTCTTGCACGTGTCTGTGCTCAGTTCTGGAATGTATTAAATTCACTCATATGCACCAGTATCTGGTGAAGGTTAAGATGTAACAAATACTGGAGAATCATGACATCCTGTCACCTCATCTTGCAACATCCTAGACTGAATGTACACGGACCTAACACCTTTTCCCATTAACCAGGAAATGTTTCCCATGACAGAGTTTCCCATGGGCTCAGAATCCCACTTGCCCTAAAGAAGAGTGTATCTTGAACATACAGATGTTTTTTTCCGACCATGAGGAGACTATGAGCAATGCCTGGCTGACATTTGCTCCCATCTCGGGGTCACTTCCCACCCAGTCCTGACCAGCTTTCCCCAGCCTGGACTCGCAGCTGCCCAATACCTCTGCACTGGACCCGAAAATGTTTATTCCAGTTCCTTAGGGACCAAACACTGGCCTTTAGGGAGGAAATGGAACACTAACTTTCTGGTCACTCCAAATACTTCTGCCCAAAGGCTTGTTGACCTTGATAGATGACCTTCCCAGGGTGATCTGATTATATTAATCAGGCACACACACATTAACTGATTAAACAGTGCTTGTGCAATCCCTATGTGACTCCTGCAGAATGCTCTTAATTACTGGCTCTTCAATAGTTTGGTAACAGAGCCATGGGCAGACAATCCTTCAAGGATACTGAATAATTTATTGAGGAAAAGTTTTATTTAATATTTTAAGGTACTCCCAGTCCCATTGATGGATTAATGAAACCGTTATGCATTATGTTTTTTTATTTTTTTATTTTTTTTAGTTTTTTATAGTTGTTTAGTCAATGCACTTTGTTCTCCTCTTTCACAAGACAGGGCAAGTTGTTTGGACAAATTGGTATTTTTTTCATGTTGTTTTCCATTGGATGAATCAATCTGTCAAATTAGGAAAACCAGTACTAACTGGTACGGTTCAATCAAGGCTGACATTAAGTGTACCCTAGTTAGTTTACAGACATTGCATCCTTGTTTTCTAAAAAAAATATGGAAATTATTCTCCAATAAAATTGGGGCCACAGACTTTGAAAACCTTCAGCATGAGAACAACCACAATTAACTTGATACCAAATCAAGCATGCTTTCCAAAACTGAAGTACATCCTAATATGCTATAGTAAATAATTGTGTACACCAATAGATTGAGTGATATGACTGTTGTCAAGTTCCATGTATAACATGATAACTAGCCTGCAACTAAGCACTCTGTCTGTTTCCTGTGCACTTCCCCTCAAGTAGTTAAACCACACCATACATCCAGAAATACACTGCACCCACCTGCACCTCTATATACCTACACCACAGACCACATATGGCACTGGAATCAGGTCAGCAGACCAATGTACTAACATGCAATTCATCCCAGGTTTCCAGGTCGAACATACACATTTCTGAGAAGTACAGCTATCAACCAAAACATGAATCCTGTACTGAAAAGTGTTCTTATTATTTTAATATATTATTATACCCTATGTTCATGATGATACATCCATCATCTGGTCAGATACAGCCAGGGTGCATGTAGTACAGTATGGTAATTTATTCTAAGAATATTCTCAAAAAATCTATTTAATTGAAACATATATTTTCTCCATGTAATGTATGTTTGTAACTTTGTCTTGCTATTACCAACACTGTTAACTGCAGCTGTAGTGTTATCTGGTGGCTATAGCGTTATCTGGTGGCTGTAGTGTTATCTGGTGGCTGTAGTGTTATCTGGTGGCTGTAGTGTTATCTGGTGGCTGTAGTGTTATCTGGTGGCTGTTGTGTTATCTTGTGGCTGTAGTGTTATCTGGTGGCTGTAGTGTTATCTGTTGGCTATAGTGTTATCTGGTGGCTGTAGTGTTATTTGTTTGCTATAGTGTTATCTGGTGGCTGTAGTGTTATTTGTTTGCTATAGTGTTACACTGCAGCTGTAGTGTTATCTGGTGGCTGTAGTGTTATCTGGTGGCTGTAGTGTTATCTTGTGGCTGTAGTGTTAGCTAGTAGCTGTAGTGTTATCTGGTGGCTATAGTGTTATCTGGATGCTGTAGTGTTGGCTAGTGGTTGTAGAGTTAGCTGGCAGTTGTTGTGTTATATCTGGTGGCTGTAGTGTTATCTGGTGGCTGTAGTTATTGCTGGTAATTGTTGTGTTAGCTGGTGGCTGTAGTGTTATCTGGTGGCTGTAGTGTTATTTGGTGGCTGTAATTGCAGATAGTTGTGTTACCTGGTGGCTGTAGTGTTATCTGGTGGTTGTAGTGTTATCTGGTGGCTGTAGTGTTAGTTGACGGCTGCAAAGGTGGATCTGCCACATTCCACCACCTCGGTGCAAGCAGCTGCCCAGTGTACATACTACTACACAGAATAAACTAACTGTTGACCTTTGTGTGCTGTTTACTGCAACCTGTTTTGGTTTGACATTGCTTACTTGTCAGAAACACACTGCATCCACATCCCATTGCCATGGTAACTGTATCTGGTCCCCCTTACCTCCCCCTCCCCTACAGAAGTGCAGTGAGTTGATACCTGATATCCATGTAGATATACACAGATGCTGTGTTGTATGTCACAGTGCTTATACATAGCATACTCCTCGTATCTGTCTTAATCTTTCATGTTAAAAACTGCCAGTCCACGAGATACCAGTATTCCTAAAACTACAGTCACCTACATTGCTACAAGTTGCTGCTAATACTAGGCATGCTAAAGTAATGACTTTCTTAAAAAATTATAATACTTTTTACTTAGACAATAAATAGAGTTCATTGAACAATGTTGAAAGTAAGTAAAAAACAATAAAAAATAGAAATATATAACATGACAATATTCCCAGTGATTTACATCACTGCTTACAGTGAGTAGGATTTCTTAATAACAACTATTTTACAAGCAACTTTACAAGCAACTATTTCATTTCAATAAAACACTTCATCAAAATCTCTGTCAGCATTTGGTCACGTTATCTTCCTATAAATGCTACTTGCTTTGATAAGGTAATAAACTATTGGTGTCAAACTACTTCTATCAATCAATAGGTGTCATTGTTCCCTACCAATGATAATAATATACCAACTAAATTTAAGAAGTGTCGGCTAATAAAGATAATATATAATGTGTGCAATTATATTGTGCCAAATCCATGGTCAAAAGCATTCGCATAGTGCTATAGAATAGACTACTAGTATATTTAGAAATGTGAATTACATGTACTTCTAAGTCATCCATGAGCATGAAACAAGGACAAACATTATCACTGTTGCACTATAACCTGGTATGGGAAAGTCACATGATCAAATGACTCAAAATAGGGTGGAGCTTCCTATTCTGACATTCACACCCAAATTCAAATAACATCCAACAGATTCTCAGCAGGCTTTTTGACAACAAAGAATGAAACAGAGACAGAAATGCCTAAATTCAAGTGTTTTCCCCTGAGAGCAGAGCATGAGAAAATGTGATCAGAATAAAATATTTCTCAAGGTCAGGATAACTCAAGCTGTGATAGAAATTCAATGATAAGCTCTTATACTGTCTTACACACTAGTATGACTCAATGATAAGCTGTTATACTGTCTTACATGCTAGTATGACTCAATGATAAGCTTGTATACTGTCTTACACACTAGTATGACTCAATGATAAGCTCTTATACTGTCTTACATGTTAGTATGACTTTATGATAAGCTTGTATACTGTCTTACACACTAGTATGACTCAATGATAAGCTCTACTTATACTGTCTTACACGCTAGTATGACTCAATGATAAGCCAACATACTCTGGTATACTCTACATAACTCAATGATAAGCTGTTATACTGTCTTACATGCTAGTATGACTCAATGATAAGCTGTTATACTGTCGTACATGCTAGTATGACTCAATGATAAGCCAACATACTCTGGTATACTCTACATGACTCAATGATAAGCTGTTATACTGTCTTACACTCTAGTATGACTCGCTGATATTCATGAGACTTGGGAAATATGCATTTCTTCATCTTTCAATGTTCAATTTACCACAAATATACATTTATATTCTGTCTGTTAGAAGTAACAACCCACACACTGTCATAAAGAAGCCAAGACAGATATGTCATTTCCTCATCTCCCAGTGTTCTCTAATACCCGGTCTACATACATGCATATACATGTACCTCTTTTATCAGGGAAGAAATGTAGAATCTATAGATCTCGATGACAATATATGGAGGACCAGTCTAGAATAAGTGGTACAACCCTGTTTGTCTATAGATTAAAGATAGTAAATCGTGAATGCTTCAATATCAATATATATTATCAGAGGGACAGTACATTGTGTTTTCTAGGCAATCATCTCAAACCCTCTTGAATTAGTATTTACGTTTTCAACTCCAAGACAATTGTATATAAACAATCTAAGAAATGTAAATATACATGTAATACTGACAGAATATACATGTCTGGTTAATATGGTATCAATACCACATCATTGTCATCATCGTCGAAATCCCAGGCCATTATGACTACTAGTATACTAAACTCCGTCAAATACCCTGGGATCACTGTCTATATAGAACTCCGTTTTCGACATGCGACTGTTGCGACTGTTGCGTGGGGGTTATGTGTGCTCTAAATATATCGACCAATCCAAGCTCTTTTATTAATGCATGCGAGTATCCGGAGATAGACGGAGATAACTCTGAATCGATATATTTAGAGCACATGTAACCCCCATGTAACAGTTGCATGTTATTGCGTGTCTAGTGGGACTCTGATTGGTTGTTATAAACATAATGTATTCATATATTCATCCAGGCTGGTCAATGTAGAAAACGGAGTTCTACATAGACGGTGATCCAAGGGTATTTGACAGAGGTTAGTGTAGTCATAATGGCCTGGGTTTTCGAGGATGCATTGTCATAGATACTGTGACTATCTACTTACCACTATGACTCCATTCTGGCCAGAACTTTGTACAGTGGCACCAAACCACTGGTTGGATTTGTCATCTATCTCTTTGTATCCAATAAGTTCATTAACATATCTTATATTATTTCCTGAAAAAGAAAACAGTCCTGTAATCAGCTGAATGGCAATTGTAAAATTGAAGGAAACATTGTTCTCACAGAGTTATACAAATGTATCTGCATATCAAATCTAACCAATGTAACTACAGTATTAAGAATTTCATTTGTTTGTTACTTCAAATGTGAACCACAAAATTAATATATCACTAATTTAATGCGACCTCTAGATTTTAGACATCAATGTGACACCAATAAAATGCAAAAGGCCAAGTCTCCATACATGTTTGTTCCCAGGTTTTACCTTTAATGAGCAGCAATTAAATGTGACAATATGGCGGTAGCATTTTTCGCATTAATATTCTGCCTGCATTAATTTCATGATTTACAGTAACAATTTACAAATTAGTACCAGAAATTCTACCAATGCTATTGAGTCTCAAACATTTTCTTGACAATTTCTGTAATTTATTGTGTCTCAATCAACACTTACCATTTTGATCAAAAGGTATTTCTTGACAAAAGTTTTTCCCATCAGTTTTACACCTGTAGACTGCACCTCCTCGTATGACTCCGCGCTGTGAGGTCTGTGCCTGAGGTGCACCTACTAGCAACCTGAAACACAGAGTAAGCTTTGTGTTTGATCATACATGGAGCACATCTATATGAACCCACTCAAAGATGGTCTCTAGAGTTACTTTGGATGTTTTATGAAATGTACTAATGCAAAGAAATCATTTGTCATGTTTATTTATAAAATTATAATAGAAATATCATGACATATCAGAGCATATCATCAGTGGCAGATACTGAACAGTGTTTTTTTAAATAAGAGAACTTGCCCAAATATTCATGACTATTAAATGACTCATACTTTGCACCAAGGGATACACTGTATTTCAATATGTATTTGTTCATGATTATACCTCTTTTCGCCTCTTTTTGTGTGTGTGTGTATGTATGCATGTGTGTGTGCACGTGTGTGCATGTATGTGTATGTGTGCGTGCATGTGCGTGCATGTGTGCATGTGCGTGCATGTGTGTATATGTATTTGTGTGAATGTGTGTGTATACATGTATGTGTATTGTGAGTGTGTATGTATGTGTGTGTTGTGTATGTGTGTGCGTGCATGTGTGTGTGTGTGTATGTATGTGTGTTGTGTGTATGTGTGTACATGTGTGTATGTATGTATGTATGTGTTGTGTGTGTACATGTGTGTGTGTATGTATGTATGTGTGTGTGTGTGTGTGTGTATGTTTATGTATGTGTGTGTGCGTGTGCATGTGCGTGTGCATGTGTGTTAATGTACACCATTGCAACCTCATACTAAATCTGCCTCAGACACACCAACATCTGGTCTGGTACTGACACATACCCCTGTGAACAGCTGTAAAGTCAGGCTGTACACATCTAGTACAGAGAAGTCCCGCAATAGCTTCAAGTCAAACATAATCTTAACAAACAGGAAATTAACTCATGGAACAAAATGTGGACACAATTAAATTCTATTTTCATAAAATGTTCAGTTCCATTGATGGTGATGAAGTACAATGTGGACTGCTGAACCAAAGTGTGAAGGAAAACACTTGAATAAATCTAGAGCACTAGGGATTAGTCCAGAGTTCGGCTTTGTTACTGACAAGTTACAGGCAAGTTCTGGGCAAGCACATATGTACATAATTACCAGGTTACCCTCTGCCTTCGTGTTGGAGTTCCATGTAATCATGGTAATGTCAGGAGTTGAATGTTTTGCCTGGTAACACAGACCCCTCCCAGTTTAGGCATTTTCTAAGAATAAAGTAGGCCTACATATAAGACACATGTAAGAAATCCATCATGGGCATCAATTGGTTAAATGAGTGCCCATGAACTATGTGGAGCCCATTGAATACTTCAATGTTTCAAGGAGTTGAAGACATGTTAATGAAACAATAAATAGGAAATAAAAAATAAAAAAACAGAAATTATTTGATGATAAACACCTTGTAATGTTGATTCCTTGTTGTAGGCTAAACAGATAGTCTACTGCTTGGAGATTACACTTAATATTTACAATGTCTATCAAATCTATCTTGGATAAAACTGTATGAATTAATAAACACTGACAGAGTAGGCTGATTAGTAATAAGTTACAGTCTTCTAAAGTAGGCCTAATCGTAGAAGACTGTTGCTGAGCTTATCGGAAAGTTTAGGGACCGACAGAAGTATTAATAATACTAGTATACATGTATAACCATGCAAACCACAGGTAAACACATATAGAACACCACAGGGCAGCAACACAAACAGTAGTTTCCAGCTGATTGCCAACATATTTAACTTTAGATTGTCTGTCACGCTTGGCTGACGAACTATGGCAGTAGAAGCTCTCAACTAATATCACGTGATCTACAAAGCTACGAGGCACGTGGTGATCACTTGTGAACCCGGATGTTCATTTGCACCTTGGTTGCGGAGCGTTTGTTTTTTAGGGGATAAAGGTCTACTGTTTGGAAATCAGAGGGTATCAATCGTATCCATTGATACCGTCTAAATTTGAATTGTAATTTAACAGAGTTTTGACAGACGGTTATATCATGGTACTTGAGACCTATTTTGAAAAGAAAACGTAGGCGACATAATGAAGGATGCTGAAGTAGACCTTATCCTAAACACTGGGTCAATCACATATTCATGAATGATTGAATATTGTCGAAATCTTACGGGAAAACAATAGTTTACATCTCTGATAACAATAAACGATCATGCATTTGCACCATGACAAAAGATGTGTCATCACTATATATAGAAGTGGGCTGGAATATGTATAATGCGGGCGCGTGTGTTTGCAAGTATGATACTGGGATAGGTAGGCATTAGGCACACCTATATCTATTAGTTACCTGTACACTGCAGAACTCCATTATTATAAAATCACATGTTTGCCAGCGGAAGCCCTCATCCCGTTGACGAATACATGCCTTCGTTGAATAGTATTTATATGAATCAAAAGCCGAGTAACTCCTAGTCAGACTAACTGTACATATGTTTAATACAATGTTATCTAGTTCTATATGACCATGCCAGACACCATACATTGTTATTATATGAACAATGATGTTTACACAATACGTATACCTACAATAATTATAAAGACGGTTAAGAATTTACGCATGTAACGCTGATGTAAATTGACTTCACCTCTGGGAATATATAGTTATGTAATATACGCTAACTCTATAGCTAGAACTGTATCGGCAACAGGAATCTCCACCAGCGTTCCCTAGTAGGTGAAGTACACTTATCCACCACATCTGTGGAATGTCCATAATTAATGATCAACTGGGATCGTGTGGAGTAATCGGCAGCTAATTAAGCATTATTAAATTACTATAATTATGTCATTTATTTCTGATCACAACTAGTTTTGTTCATGTTGTTACTGGCTGGCCCCCGATTTCTCAGGTTGTAGGCATATACGTTTAGTTTGTACTAAGTAACACCAACTTTGCTATCACATGCTAAAACAGTAGATCTAGCCATTTTAACATAGGTATTCCAAGACTTAAAAAGCATATACTTGAGGTACTATACAAATTAATTCAACTTGAATATCTAATCTGTATATTTCTATAATGTGCAGTTAATCTATCGCCGTAAACAGCATATAGGCCTACATGTAGTCCGAATTTGAGCGTTTTTGATTCCGTCTACTCTTGTCATTCCTGCCGACAATTTAAAGACAATCACTAAACCCAGACATCCTGATTAATTCAGAAGAACATAAATCCGCCAGAAGTACCCGTGCAGCATTTGCCTGCACGTGCATCTGGGTAAAGTAGCGTCTGCGGTTGGTGTCTTCCAGACGTAAAATGACAAAATGGCGGGCCATCCCGGATGTGTTTGATTTATGATGATCCACAATGACCCGTGGCATTCGTAGAACGAGTCGCATGCCTCGACTGCCAAACATTCTTGGAATATGGCACCCTCGTTCTACTTTCAGGGGAGGACAAAACCATGCAGGTCCAGATAGACCGACAAACACCGTGCTGGAATGAGTAGACCACTACTCTTGGCCAGCATCGCAGTGGATTGTCTTCATTGGATGGACATCTTCAGTCGAATTCGGCATCTCAGCTTCACTGTCTCTGTGTCCGTAGACTATAACAACTTCAGTGCAGTTTCTGAATACTAGTATATATTCACCATGCATATAACATAGTTGTTAATTTAGCGTGTTTCTTAGTTGGTTGGTTGGTTGGTTTGGGGTTTAAAGTCAAACCATAAGAAACACGCTAAATTAACAACTATGTTATATGCATGGTGGATATATATTCAGAAACTGCACTGAAGTCAATCGTTGTTATAGTCTACGGGCACAGAGACAGTGCCGCTGAGTAGAGTGGCAAGGTGGTCTTCGTGTAATGGATTAATTAAATAAATAAATAAATGTGATGACAATTTTTATTCTGTCAGTTCTCTGATTAGTCTTATATTAATATTGATGTCCATCTTGAACTGTTAAATGCAGACAAGACTGTAAAAATACCAATGACGTAGCTTTTGATTCTGAAATTCTCATAATATTCCAAATCAATCTTCCCTCATTGCCCATCTATAAGGCAATATACATATGTTATAGACTAAATTAGTTGCCCTCTTTAGAAGGGCATGACCTCTACGAGTTAGGAACCACGATCCTATAACAATGTAGGCCATAAAAGTAGGCCTACTACGACTACCGGTATTATTTTCCCAGACAGAACCTAGATTCTATCTTCTGATGGAATATTATTTAAATGATAACAATCGTTTCCTATGAAGGATGGCAAGTCAAACGAGAATGCTTACTTCACACTTCATTGAAAAAGCTACTGTTAAGACATCAGCCATCTCACACAACCTACAGCAGCTAACTGATGGGCGTGATGAAGCAACTGATGAATCTGCTGTAGAGAAAGATAACTCCCAGATCACAGTGTTAAGGTGAAGAAAGGTCAAGGTCATGGAAGTATCAGCTTCAGTATGATGATCCAGATAAGCACGACTGTTGGAACTATAGGCAGGATAAGAGGAAACTCGCATATTGTGTGGGATCAAATTCTGAAATAAACTTTGTTTTCAGAACTTTAAATGTGGGTGTGAGAAACATAAGTTCGTATGGATATAAATATACAACCTGTACACTAAATTAGGTTATGTGGGAATACTTGTATCATAATATATCACCAGTAGAAAGCGCAATTCATTCAGCATCCATTGGTATAAGCAAGTATGTGCATGCAATGATTCCTTCGTGAGATATGGCTTCTTTCAAATGTGTGTTTGGAAAAAATATACCTAAGTCAGACAATGTTTTTTGACTCTCTTGAAAAGTTAGAAAAAGTGACGTACATGTATGCCTAGGTGGTTTTGACACATAGCTCTTAATATAGCAAGTGACAATACAATACAGCACAGCATGTAATGACATAACTTTAAAATGTTATAATTTGAACTACAATGGATCATAATGCGGATAGTAATATGAATGTCGATATGTCACGGGAAACAAGAGAGACGGGCACCTATAGTTGACACATATAGGCTGGCGTGATATATAAAAAGCTTTACGTGCAAGCTTGTAAACAGCTCCCAATGATTCAATCTGTACTTGTCTGTTTGCCACATGTGACGCATTCTATTTCTCTGCAGACAACAATCATTTCACATTTCTGCCAACAGTTGAAATACGAACAGCGACCTCAATAGTGTCACATCTGTCAATGTTTCTGGCCCGACGGTAGGCCTATGTTTGACATTACGTTGTATACTAAATTTAATGCATGTGTCGTAATATTACTATGGATGTTGACCAATTGGATTGTTAATAAAAGCTTCCACGAATGATGTGTTTAAAACAAATTATTTGTTTTAAACACAAATAATAACATATTTAAATATAAAGAAAAGTCGAATAGGAGTCGACATAAGGATTAAAGATAATGTCTTAAGACCAAGAAACGTCCACAATACAACTGTTATAGTTCGTTTCCATTAGTTAGTAAGATAAGCATGATATAGACTTACCAACTTGTTGATTGGTCTATATGTTGAGCAACAGCGTACCCAAACATAGAGCCCACTTCCCCAGAATGTACCATCGCCCCCTCTGTATCAACATTGTAGGCTCGTCCCTCTTGAAGGATCAGGCTGAGAAATAGCACAGTAATTCCACACACAAACATTTTTATCTTTTGGCAGAAAACACAACCATTTAAATCGGTTCCAGCGAACATGTCTTCTCTTTAAGTTCCCGACACAGAATTGCAGTCAAAGCATCCTAGATCCCGGTTCGATCACTTTTAATAATCAGGCTACAAGTTTCCCGTCTTGGGCCTATTTCCGTTACCTCAAGAGGGTGTCGGTGAGTCCATTGCAAGCGCGGGGGAGGGGCAGGGAACGTGCCGATTGGCGGTGCCGGGGCATGGGATTGCCTGCTACCATAAATGTAAGGCAAGACGAGTTTAGTGAGTCAGAGTGCCCGTATAACTGGCTGGCACGAGAGCGAGATAGGCCCGAGTCTGCGCTATACTTGCTGTTCATAGTCACGGTGTGTACATTCTTTGCCATGGTCGCAGTTCGGTGGTTGTTGCTGCTGTAGGAAGAACTCCAGTGTATATGTAAATAGCACGTGGACGAGACCAGGTCATACTGTACATGTATGTGAAGTGTAAACACAGCAGGGATGGTCCGCTACATCTATGTCTACTATCTATATATATACAGTGTCATCATATAGACGTATGCTTGCGAATAATACAAGTTTTAAGCAAGGTATCATCCTTCAAGGCTTTTTAGGAAACCTCTCCTATATATATTGCAATGACGTAACGAGTTGCACCACAGTTAAAAAGTACGTTGACAGCAGGCAGCAGTAGCCTATAGTCTTTGCAGTTATGAAGTATCTAAACTAAAATTCGCGAAAAGTAGGCCTACATATTATCATATAAAAAAATACTGAATTTGGAATACGCGAACTTAGCTAAATAGTTCTCCATCCTTGTCCGCGTTAAGTTGTTAGCGTTGATGTACAACCATGACTATAATTCACTTTTACATGAATCATTAAATGTTGTGAATAAACGCTGAACCGTTTACATATACAGACGCTATAAAACGACATTCCGGCACATAAGTCATACACATATAATACAATACAATAAACGTATGCTATCATTGGTGCTAATATGCACTGAATAAATTATAATTGTTTGCACAACAACGATTTGCTATCTCAACAGATATACAATTGATATCAAATCGCAAACAAAATATATTGTAGGCTACGTCATGTATTTCAAAACTGAAATAATTTGTAAAACATTCTATGTTCAGTCTCCGTGTTCTGGACTAACTTTCAAACTTAGTTTATATATCCAAGCTTAGTATTTTACTTAAAAAGTTATAGAAATGATTGGTATTTCATTCTTTATAGAAGCGACGGCAGACAGTTCAGTATCCACTTTCTACCTCAATCATATCATTATAGAGCGCTTCACTGAATACTAGTAATGTATTTTGGCGGGAAAATCGTAAAGCCGCACACACATAGTCGCCCACAAACCCATCCTCGAAAACCCAAACCAGTATGACTACACTAACCTCCATCAAATACCCTGGGATACTGTCTACATAGAACTCTATTTTCGACTTTTGCGTGCTCTAAATATATCGACCAATTCAAGTTGGCAAGATAACTCTGAATCGATATATTTAGAGCGCACGCAACAGTCGCGTGTCTAGTGCGACTCTTGATTGGTTGATATATTCAGAGCACACGTAACCCCCACGCAACAGTCGCATGTTGTTGCGTGTCTAGTGGGACTCTGATTGGTTGATATATATATATAATGTATTCATATATTCATTCTGGCTCTTCATCGGCCAAAACGGAGTTCTATATAGGCAGTGATCCCAGGGTATTTGACAAGAGGTTAGTGTATTCATAATGGTTTGGGTTTTCGAGGATGCGACACACCATGAACATGTCCACAGGTAGAGTATCAAAATTACATTGCTGTAAACACTACGCAAACTGAAAAAAAATGTACGCCGCAATATTCGCTTCATTTGCGTATTTACAAGTTATGTTATTGATGTAGGTCTACAAGACCGGATACGATAGGCGTATATCAATTTTTACCGACTGATTAATTTTGTTTATTATTTAGTGGAAATTTTTTCCAGGATGTAATGTTTTAAGAGGGTATATCAAGCTGGTCAATCACTTGTCCGATGTGTTTTTAAAACGGTTGAAACTTTACCAGATTGTTGAATGCATGTTCTCCTGTTGAATCTAGATCCCTGACATGGACTCTTTACTTTAGGCCTACTGATACTCAGTTTAATTTCTGCCACTGTTCATTATACTGGCTAATTAACGTTCTGAACAGGGCACTGTCTTCCTCATGATTATTGTAATGAATTAGTCCATTTCAGCGGCTGGGAATGTGAGGAATACAAAATGGCCAGCCAGGTAAACTATTCCATTGAGCTACAAGATACGTAGAGAAAATACACATTTTGTAAAGAAAATAACAACAGTTTTAAGCAAGAAGCACTTTATTCACAGCAGCAAAGATGCGTTTTTTTCCTTGTTTTTTTCTCTTAAAGTGACAAGATCATTGTTGCATGCAATATTACATTTTATTATGTTTCTACATAGAAGTATCAAAAATAAATGCTTATTACCAATGACAATAGTACTTTTTTTCTAAATACAGACAACTGATAACTATTGATAACTATTTTATTGTGAACATAAAATGTTGTAATCCCATTTGATCTTTAATTTATGCAAAGATAATCTTGTTTGGAAACATGCATGCCCTGATAAGACCCTTTATCTGGAGTACTGCAGGGGCGGATCCAGACTTTCAGGTTAGAGGGGGCTCAAAGTGTATTTTAGAGAGGGCTCATAATTTCACCATAATACAAAATATATGTTTATAGAACAAACTTTCCAATTCTTTGCGCAAGTCGGTTGAGCCCCCCTTGGATCCGCCCCTGTACTGCACTGCATACTGGTTATATAATTAATGTTGTTAAAATGTTCATGAAAATAATAACTGAGTGAGTGAATATGGAGACAGTGAAGGGTTCACCATATGATTGAAAATTAGAGTAAAATAAATATCAAAATTTGGACTGGAATTACATGTATACTATTAGTTTGGAATCAATTGATTGAAGAGCCTTAATATATTCAGATATTTTATGTGTGCGGTGAAGCTCTGTGACCACTGTCTCCATGGGCTGATGGGATGGAGCAACATAAGACAAGTAATTAAAATATTAATAGTCATCATTATAGCAATACCTATTTATATTTAAAGTGCATTCCATTAATAACTAACAGATTGGCTGTCAATTTATATGTACAATAGAGCAAGCTTGGCTTGTGAATGCATGAATAATGCAGGGAGGACAAGCAAGATTATTTTCATGTTTATTTTGTTTGAGAATCTTTTTCTTGCATGATGGCAAAATTCAACCAGAAACAAAAAAGTTATATAAAGTTGTATAAAGATAATTACATATTGAAGAAGAAAAAAAGTCACACGGATAACAATTACTTATAATCAAAAGTAGCAGATTGATGATAAATAGAGGATCTAACATGAGTGGTCATTCAATACTGAATTTATTAAACGAGTTGGTGAAACTGATATTGTGC
>JAUTBV010074647.1:0-19437 GCA_032361325.1 Lepetodrilus fucensis
CACACACGCGCGCGCGGGTATAAATCAAATCTAATCTTAGGTGAAGTTAACATATCAATTATTCATATTATTATTTTTGGTCTCAAATGGAAGAAAATCAACGATTGTACACAGACAAACATTTATGTGACAAGAAATTAATTAATAAAATCAAATTATTTTACGCATTAGTGCAGCCACTAATCAATGTACTACGACATGCCGATCACACACGAAGCCACGTATTGGATGTGCTAAAAACAACCTTTTTTCATAATAACCAAGTTGTCAAGGATAAACACATTTATTTCAATATCAATATCTTATTGTGAAATCAAATTTCCTTTTTTTTAGGTATTAAAAACATAAGATTTGTTTCCTGACGCATGGGTACGATGTTATAGATAATGAAACCAGTATTTGTATTGTAATGAAACTATATACTATGTGTGATACACAGACAACACCGACTAAAGGAGAACCTACTAAATTAACCTCTCTTCGGCGCTAGGTATCTATTTACATCGCTAATTGCGACAATTGAATTGGAAATAACTCTTTTCGCATATTACACTAGTGTAGGCTGACACGGAATAATAGCGGCACTGACATGTTTAAATACTGACATATGGAATACATATAGACTGGCGTATTTAAACACTTAAAATATCTAGGTGGCGAAAAGAATTAGCTAAATATAAATAGAAACTAAAACTAAATGTGTAAAACTGTCTAGATGCCCTTTTTTATGTATATGCATTTCCCCCTAAATTTAGCTTTTTCTTTTTCATTTTCTTATTTTTTTTTCAGTTTCTTTCTATATAGCACAGTTAACATTCTACATGTTACATTTAATCTGTATAATCAGGTAATATGATTTAAACAATATTTATTCTCATGAAAGAAAATACACACAAGGCATTTAACAATACAATCATATACATAAATCACGAGAGGGGATTGAGAAACAGGATGATAACATCCTATATTAATGTCGCTCCCCACAAAGGCATGTCTAATTACCAATATAAATTATATTACAAACCGTTTAGATTGGGAGATGAATTCATGAACAGAAGACACTATCAATGTTGGGTTACTAAAAGGGATATCATCTTTACTACCATGAAGAATGCACTCAATATTTACATTTTGCAAATATTTGTTACAAGTTAAGAAGTAATGAGCTGGATCTTCATTAGAATGGCCACACGAGCAAGAACTATAATTTACTAAGTATTGAGTATATTTATGACCATTTAAATCACTGCAACCCAGTCTGAGCCTAGAAAGTATTACTTCAGTAATGCATTGTCCAAAATTGCAAAATAATAATAGAGTAGTGTTTCTTTTTCTATTAGGACTGGTCATATTTGACTATACAGTTTATTGTGGTTTAGTGTAGGTGTCATATTTGACTACAGTTTATTGTGGTGTAGTGTAGGTGTCATATTTGAATGTACAGTTTGTTGTGATGTAGTGTATGTGTCATATTTGACTATACAGTTTATTGTGGTTTAGTGTAGGTGTCATATTTGACTACAGTTTATTGTGGTGTAATCTACATTACACCACAATAAACTGTAGTCAAATATGTACCGTTTATTGTGGTGTAATGTAGGTGTCATATTTAAATGTACAGTTCATTGTGGTGTAATATAGGTGTCATATTTGACTGTACAGTTCATTGTGGTGTAATGCAGGTGTCATATTTGACTGAAAATATATATATAATATGATAAATACCATATTTATATAGCGCCTTTATTAAAGTTCTACAGTATACACTTTTGATATTTGAAGATACCTATTATACTACACAGACATATGTAATCTTACCTTTTGTCAAGGCATGCTATCCAGGCTGCAGCCATTGTATTCCTGAGGCAATGCAGCTGTCCCTGTAGTAAGGCCTTGTAGTAATGAAGTGGCAGACCCAGATCCCTGGCTGAACCAAGGAACTCACAAAGACCAGTTTGATAGTATCCACCACCAAGATGCTCACAGGCATCTATGGAACTCCCAGTTCACGAGTCATCTCCAAGATAACTCTTGAAATCACCATTCCAAAGTGTTATCTCACTGAAGATGCACGCATCTCAATGCTAGCAGTCAATGCTAGCGGTCAGTGCTAGCAGTCAATGCTAATGCATAGTCAACATTGATGCAATTCCTCTAAGGTCCACAGGATTTGAGTTAGGAAAAACTTTCATTTGGGAATTTCATCTGGTCACCAAGTTCTTCCTGGTTGCACAATGACAATGTAGCACCAATATTCTGTAACCTGGAAAGACAAGAATGAGTAGAATTAAATCCTGAGACAAGTTGAAGTAACATGGTTATACCTGAAATACGTCTGAGTGATTGATCTGAGATATCAAATTGTCATTAGGCCCTACCTTGAGACCAGTTAGTAAAGAAAGTAAGCATGGCATGTATCTTCATAACACATTATATGTGCAGTTAATATTAGAAAACATTGATAGAAACACTACTGTATGACTAATATATCCAACTAAAGTGCAGTTCACAACGTGTAGGCTTACTAAAGAGTGATAATAATCAGCTATTAGCTAACAGTATAACAGCTTGGCGGCATGACAGCTTCATAACCGGAAAGGCAGAACACCTGATCAATGACAATGCCAATGGACACATCCTTGGACTGGGTCACAGTATAGTAGCTGCACATGTACTGTGGGCATGTTGGTAAATTATGAAGACTGATTATATACATGTATCAGGTGTTTAATCAATGCATCCCGTGCTAAGTGCATTAGACCTCAAATCATGTATAATGATATGCCTATAGTTGCATCTGATCCGTTCTTTCAATACTAGGATGGTATACCCGCTGTATCCCGCTGACCGGACACACCAGGAATCAGAATGCCCACGCCCTGCAGGAGTATCCACGTGTGTAAATTACACCACGGCCGTCTGAAACAACGTGCAGGTTTACATTGATGCCCTGTACCCGTGATTGGAGTTCCGTCGTCACACAGTGTCTCATCCTTTACGATAGTGCGACAACTAATCCATCACCATGGAAACAGAAGCATGTTCTGCCATAATGAATTTGTGAATAATTCCCGATAACGATACTTCTTGGTCTGTGTTGCATCGTCCTCGGAAATGGTGTCTGTCACCTAGGCCTACTGACCTACCAAATGCCTACTCAGATGCCTTAGGCATTGCCTATTCGGTGCGTAACCACAATCTACGTACATTTCGATAATGCCCATCAAATAATCCGCGTGTAGTAAGCATTTCAACCAGTTATTCCTTGCGTCGCTTCCATGCATCTAATCCTGTTTTAAATGTGTTCGTCTTCCGGTATATAAAACCCATCACGTTTCCAAGTCAGTTCCAATGATACTATGCCATCCAGCCACGGTCGTTTAATCTGACGGCGATGTTCCAAGTACATTTCCTTTGAGCCTGTTCCTTGGTGAATATCCGCGACCTACTGCACGCCAAGACAGGCTCTATATCTTGTCTTATTCTTGACTAGTTGCGATGTGATTATGTCGCTCCATAGAACATACAATCAATGTTTATCTCAAGAATGTGCCCCAAAACCTTCTAAGTGACTGAGCGAATTAGCGGCACATATTTCCGGTTTGGTGGGAAGAAGCCAGACATCAACGTGCCGCAGTGAGCAGACGACATCAGTATACTGTACTTTAAAGCAGACGATATTCCCGATTACAACAGTCTAGGGATTTATCACGTTTATATAAGAAGCAGACGACACTATGATTAAACTGTTGCGTTGCCGATCAACATCTACGTTATTCCACGGATAAGACAGCCGCAATCTGTCACAGGTTTTAATCCAAGATATTACAGCATCTTTTCGATCTAGACAATCTTAATACCCAGCTCACTAGAGACGGTAAACAAATCAAAAGGGTTACTTTATGAAAATAAAATATCTAAATGATTGATCTGACATATATCAATTTGTCAGCACATGTTAGCAGAGGACGCTGGATCGATGCATGGATTCTATTACGGTGTCGTATTACAGTTAAAGAGGCCCCAATAATAATAAAAAATAGTGTTATAGTCGTCACTGAATGTCCTATATTGGCAATACATGGCACTGGGATTCAAGGCAGTGAGTCATAGTAATAAACATGAACGTTCCTGTAAAGGATCGTTATAAAAGGTTATAACAATTGAATTCAGGTGGTGTCAGCAATGATAAATACATTATGTAAATTGTAGCTTCATATTTTATACCTAAATACTATTACCTGGGCTAGCATGTCGCATAGTCTCGTATAACGTATCATTTGAAAACATGAATTCAGTTACACTCATAGTCATAGCAAATTCTAAGTTTCTGCCATCTGTTGTTCTAAATAGATTTATATGGTAAAACTATATATTAACATTTTACTTTTCAGACCTGATCAATATCGTGTTCTGCTTTTAGGTACATTTCTGAGCTTCCATGCAATATAAAAATAAAATAAAAAGAATCCTGGAGAACAAAATAATAATAAGCATAATATACTAGTAGTTTGTATATGCATAATCAAGCATACTTTTATCTAAACAATTTCAATCTGATATATCTAAATATATATTATAATCGTAAGTGTTTGGCTTGATTGTCTTTTCATAAAGACTATTTCGCTGAATTGTGCACATTCTGGAAAGTTAAGAGATTTTACTAAAAGCAGTAAATTGTATACGTCGGTTGATTTAAGGAAAGGGAGGGAGTGGTAACGGATAATAATCGAGTTGCGTTTCTTCAACATCAAAACATTTCCTACCTTCGCTTAGATGGAGAAGAATGGCGTTGAATTGTTCGACAGATACATTTTACTTCCAGCTACACTCTCACTGTTTTCTGAAGTCGAACAATTATATTATAAGAAAAAAGAACACGACAATACACATTGATACAAATGGAATTAATTTCGCGAGTTCAGTGACGAAGTAGGCCTATCATGTATGAGCAGCCAGCGAGTCTCGACCACGTTGACGGATATATCCGAGACGACAAACTACTGAAATGCAATACCATACCTGGTTGTGAACGTATCCTGAAGTGATAGAAACAACATAGCATGTAATCAATTTTATAAAAGCAGTATGCTTAATGACATCGATTTTTTTATCTTCCGGGGAAGTCGACTTACTACCAAGCAGTTGTTCTGTGTGTAGGTCGCCTATGACAGCTTGACGTGGTGTGTAGCATTGGTTAAAACAACCTTCTGAATAGCAGCTGTAGAAACTGTAGATTGTCGGTAATTGGAATTAAGCAGAGTTGACTGGAGGCGGTACTACACATTAGCATAGGTTATGGTTACCTTTGTCCGTGTCAGCAAACTGACGAGCGTTCACGGGCAGCTCAAGACGACACTCTGAACACCACCGTGTGCGACAGCGTCGACGTCTGAGTCACGGCTCGTGTTGTTCACACACTACGTAGATTGATGTCAAAATACCGGCAAGTTTGTGAGGCACATCATGAATTAACACAGTGAAATTATAACGATGCGAGTTGTCGTGTCGTCGGTATTCTCTAAAGCCAGCAGATCATGCTGTTGGATTCCCTGGTGAACCTGCTCCATGTTTTCACGATATGTAGGCCAACTAGCATTACGCATCCTCTGTCGTAGGTGTGCCTCGACGGAGACAAATGTCCGCTGTGTGACATACGACGCATGCAGCGTAATTAGATGTTGACGTGGACATCTCACATACACACACGATGGACGGATGCATGCTAGGTACACAAAGTGGTCCAATAAGATGCACAACGGCTAGTTCAGTCTGTAACATTGGAAGGCGGTACTGTAACATTGGAACACAGGTTGAGCCGATGGATGACTGAACTGAGTGTTCAGTCATACATCGGCTCAACCTGTGTTCCAATTTCATCTTCAAATCCACATCTATTGAGGATTGCGTTTCGCCATATTCCGACATTAAGAGAAAAGGGCTTACATATAGTTCTATTGGAAAAATCATTTCTTTCATAAACGACAAGTACCGATATTGCACATGGCCATATTATATCAGCCTACTATTTCAAAATGCATGGGCTCACCTTTAGAAAGCTAATGTGTAGTTATACGTGTTGAAGGTCCATGTAGTTCCATAATAAATATGTGTTTAAGTGCAACACCTTTGTGAATGAAACTGATCCCTAGAATGTCCACCTGGCATGCACATATAAATTCGGATTAAAAAATTACCACGAGCGGCGCAAAGTATCATGCAATATTTGTAGGATTTAGCCAACTAACGTAAGCACAGATGAACATAAACATCAGGTCATATGCATATATATGTTCGCCAGCTATTCCTTCAGAAAGTCTACGCCACCTGTTAGTTGAATTACTTTTTGTACGGTAGCATATGTTGACATCCGGCAATCTGACATCCAGTCGGTTCCTCGTGTTATGTCACTGGATGTTGTTTACACCATGCAGTGTATGTATACACGTTATACAATGTGTGGCGCAAATGTTTATAACGTCAATCTTGGTCAGAAGTCCCTGTCGACTCCTGACCGTTAACAACTAACACAAATATTGTCGTGGAAATATTACCCTTGATTCGGTCTTGCACTGAGCACACACTGCGAAATCTTAATACGGTGCCCCTACAACGGCATTCATCACGACTGCTGACGAACAGGAACTGTTAGCACGTGGTGTAGTGCATTATATAGGCCTAGCCTATATAAAGGCATCCGTATCCGAATTTAACAGTCGCAATCAGTGTTAAAGAGTAAAACACTTATTGCAGATAATATGATAATCGCCGTGTCTGTTTGTGACTAGTTCACCTTTTGTTGTATATTGACTGGAACTCGTTAACTGGCACGTGTTAATTAAGGCATTCTGATTGATTAGCGCAACACAACGAAGAGCTGTGATTGCTTTCGGAAAATGTCGGTCGTGACATGTAGGAGATCTATGCTATAAGACAACCACAGCTAATGACCGATACTCCACGTCTAATCAAGTTTATTCAGTCCCGTAGGTAATGCAAATTTCGTCTGAACGAGCTGGTTCCCACCTCAAGTTAGTGCTGTCCTTTTTTGTAAATCTCATCTAAACAGACTGATTTGGTGGCACTGGACAGCCCTTCTGAATCCTGATATATTGGTATTTGCAATGTTGAGAAGGACATCACGTCGGGTATAGCAGATTGTCAGTGCTGATGATAGTAGATATTTTAATACTATAGTTCTCTAGTCTGACCATACCCATTTTGAAGTCTCTTATGGTCAGCAACGAAGGCTAGAGGAATCTCTATGTTTATGTCTTGTGAAGTGTCATATTTGTATGCCGTATAATCATGAGGATAAGTATTGTTTAAAACATCTCTAGTTGCAGTTATGTATCTAGAAGATGTACCGTTTATTATTTTGCTATCTATTATGGGCACTATCTATAATAGATAGCAAAGTAGTAAACGGGGAATCTTCTAGCTGCAAATCTCGAACTACGGTACTGGTTACCCAATAATGTCGAGGAATGTCCAACACCAATAAAACCATTAGTTTTCTTGTTGTTAACTTGCATTACATGTATACTAGAATAGAATAGTTCTAAAATAAACCAATTCCGTGACTTGTATCGAGCTTGTCATTGAAAACCCAGGTGATACATGACTTTCTTCTGAACTTTAGTTAACATTTAAAGTGGATTATCTGCTGTTCACCTTTCATTTTATAACATGCTTGAACTTCCATTAAATGTCAGCTTAAAAGAGCACCTTTCGATTATACCCTTTCTAACAGACACGAATACGCTCAAACCTTCACACGCACACGCACATACACACGCACTTACGCACGCACACACGCGCACACACATGCGCGCGCACACGCCTGTGTCCCTGTTAGCACCAAGTGTAGGTTCATGACATCTCTCTGAACTGTCAACCGCACTTCTATGTGTTTCCATACTCCTGAGAGCATGTACCCTTCAACGGCCGTAGACCAGCTCCAAGTCAATGGGTCAATGTTATTAAAATGTGCCTCTACCAGACTATACACTCAATTAATAATGCATCCACATGAACAAAGAAGTAGAATGATTGCATGTACATATGTCCTCTGGTCTAGGCGTATATAGTAATACAGGAAGGTTCACACCCGAAGCTTCCCTTCCCGTGTTAGTTGATCGAATAGCGATCAATATATAGCTTTCAAATATACCGTATTCCTCCCCACCGTTTGTCATTTGACCGCCGCGCTACAACCTTTGGGCTGGTCTGTAGTAATTAATCTTCACACAGAGGTAAAGTACGTATATCACAACGTAAATGTTGAATACACTAGCTGGTGCTGAATGACAGAAGCCGACTGGATTTTGAGGCTTCGGTGCAGAAAGGCGTTGTTGAAAGTGGCATAGTGTTAATTCGTGTAACCAGGGAGTTATAGCTATTATCATATGGTAGTTTTCAGGTGCATCTTCATGGAACCAGACTCGTGGAACCAACGTTAAGGAGAGCATAATCAGTGTATTGAACATGGCTTCATGGAATGGTAACGACAATGCAAATCTAATCAATCATAGAGTGCTTTCACGGCGGAGTATGGCAGTCAATGGATAGGATTCCAGCGTGTAATATGACATTTATTGAATGTTCATTTTAGTAATTCGCGCCACATGACAGAGAAAAGAAAAGCATGATATAAAACTGGCAATATTAAAAAAGAAAGAACCCATGAATAACATATAAATATGTATGGTCTGGTAATTTCAATCTCGTACTCAAAGTTTTAAAATTAAAATTTACGCCAAAAAGTTACAATTCTTATAAACTTTTCATATTGTTATATTAGACATTATCAGAAAGATAACTTCTGGGGGCATTATGATGCCATTAATCCGGTACTATTGGCTCCGATATCTGATATCCAAGAATGCATTATTACCCACTTCTATAGATAATAAGTAATCAAATATTCGCTAAGACTCAGTAATTGAGTTAGTTCATCGACTCACTGCCTACCATATTTCTGTAAATTACTATTAATAACCACACACGTTGTTGTTCCTTACAACGCCCCCATAATTTTCGCGTCATCTCGAATTGCAATTACATGGTATATGCTTTCAACTACTACCCCGCCTCAACCATAGATTGCATTATAATCCATGCCTAAACTGACATCTCTATTTCTATCTCGGTCGTCCTACTTCTATGACTAAGCTAATGACTAGCAAACGACTATGTATCTTGGCGTAATAGTGCTGTATCTGTCACATTCAGTCCGATAGGAAGGACACACATCTAACCACCTCGGCCTTTGAAATCTGTGCCTATTTACTAGTTAGTGGAATCGTCTGACAGTACATCGCCTGTACTCTGGTCCCCGTCAATATCAAACGTCGTCTCCCATTACGCCCCACTGTAAGCTTCCGTGTAATTATGTCGGCTTGAGAGCGGACACGACCTTCAAATTTTCAGACTATCTGTCCTTTCCATTTTCTGACGTTAATGAAGCGCCAGTGAACTTAAACAGGAATTTCAACAAGCATGAGTTACGGCTAACTGCCGTGGTGGTGGTAATGTTGCAGAAGCGTCTCTACTCGGAGTCTGGGCTAATAGTAAACCGGCGGATCAGTGAGAGCCTTCAGTCTCAATGTCGGCCTCGATTAAGCAAAGTTCACCTTCTGGAGGCGACGCAGCCACAGCCGCGGTAACATCGTCAAAATGGTCATTTGTGAAAGAAATGATCCCCGTAGGCTGTATCCTCTAGTGGCTGCCCTCCTTGTGAAGTTTGCCAACAAACCACTAAAACTACCTTCAATAGCGTAATGTAATCACTTCGCGAATCTCAAAGCAAATTTCCAATTTCCAGTTTTGACTCTTGATGCCAGACTTTACCAATTTAATCAAAACTAGCACTTGGGATGTGATTGCTATTGTATACCTGAATTGAAACCACCACCGGTGGAGATGTGGCGGCAGTGCTGTAATGGAACCTAGCACTAGTAGTGACGGGGTATATATGTCAGTCGCTGCCAAACCTCTGAAGTCATTGATATCGAGTGCAAGAACGCGGCCACATTGGGAACGCTCGAAGCCACACGCATTATGCTTTAATATAGCTATCACTCCTCTAGCAGTGATGCTAATAGCAAGGCAGTGGCATGGTTATTGCCTACTCATACACGCAAAATTGTCCCACTAACTTTAGTAATCGAATGCAGTTTCTCTCTGTGACCGCGATGTTCTGAGTGTAGTCAGTTTCAGTATCCGGGCGACCAGAAACAGAACATGAAACAGCAGGATGCATTAATGATAATGTAGTCTGGGTAGCGGCTGGTGAATACCGTCCTATGTATGCCTAGGTGTACAAATAACGATAACACTTCCAAATGGTATAATCTAATTAGTAATGTCCATGAATATATGGCATGAGATGAATTTACATATTTATTCCTGGAAACAATTGAAAGTGTATTGTACACGACATCTACACTTCCTCGGGTCTAATGTGGATCATGTTAAATACCTCCTGCAGTACTTTCCCCATTTCTTCTGTAGAATTATTTTCAACGTCTAAATTGCAATATACATCATATTATTAGTACTAGTAGATCTATCATGCCTATTGTCTAGGCTAATTTTCCAGGATATCTGTCTGTCCATCATGCCTATAACTGTACACTTGTTCACATCTACTGTTGGTTAACTACGTTCAGGGCAACTATACTCGTGTTTACTGTCGCTGACTCTTAGTATAGACAACTATATAGTATAACTACCTGTCCGTATAGCCATTACACTACCGTGGCTCCTTCTCATACTACCAAATTCTTGGTGACACGAGACATCCCTAGCTGGTGGAACACGTACAGCAACCAGATGGTCATCCCTAGGTATTGATCCGGCGGGAAATCTGGTCAGGATGACGGTCATCTCATCAGGGGGAGATGTGGACAAGTAACACGTCTCATAATGCCGCACGAGTGGCCCAATCTTATCGTCTCACAGTATTTCGACTTGGACGTGACGTCGCCAATGTATCGACACCGGATCGTCTTGTATTTCTATGCATGTCTCACAATCTAAAGCCAGACGGATAGTTTAAATTTAGAATCGTCTATCCTTGGAGAAGATCGCGAACTTCAGGAGGAGTTACCTCGTCAAGGTGTCGATACTTTGGGATGTTTATGTATCACTGTCATTGATCCGTCGGTATTATTATACACGAGAGTTTGGATGGCTTATATCATCTTGACTTGGTTACTTCTCCATGTTAAGAAGAAACGTCTATGTCTTGGGGTTTAAAAAGGATTCATTTAATTCTATGTCAACTTTCGCTGTTACTTCATTCGGATCCATTTGGGTCATTCGGCTAACCTACGAGTATATCCTGGAGCAAAGTGGAAGTAGCCCGATGTTGGCGATTTGCATTCGGGTGGAATGATAACAGTGTACTTCCGGTGTATGCGTGAAACGAAAGGTGATTCATATATACACACGTTACCATTCCATTCCATTACACGGACTGGTTTGTGCTTGACGCTATATATTGTCCCTTAAAATACTAAACCTCTAATTGAATATTACACCCGATTTAATGTATTTGCATACACATGTGACATGTATATGTGTACACACGGTATCAGTGTGGGCGAGTGCACAGACAAGTATATAAATAAGGCTTACCTCCGTATTGTGGTCTCATAAAGACAATGGTAATTTGTAACGATTACGTTCGGTGTTATCGAATTATGTCCACGAAGGTGTCTGTTTATTAAGTTTGCATACAGTTAATCGAACAACAACTTTGAATAGGACGTCACACTTGAACATAAAGCAACGATTTCTCAGATCATTATACCAATTATTCCCGTTTGAATCCACAACATTGTGACATCGTATGACAGATATAGCGTGCCGCTAGCTGTAATATCTCCCATTGTCAACAGCGAAGGCTAAGTTACGACCATCATATATTGACACCTACTAAGCCCACATTACTCGCAGTGATGGATTGATCAAACACATGGTTGCACGAGGCTGTTCTTCACTTTGGCTTGAAACGACAGCAAAGAGATATACAAACAGATAAGTCCTGCCATATCCAGTGAGAAAGCTACCATTGCAAGGGATACGACACGCTGGTGAAAGACATCAAAAAGGAGATGCATATCTGTCTGTGGCTTGCGAAATATCATCAATGGACCAATGACACACCATGTTTAGTTCCTTTGTATTACTTTGATGAATTTCTATTAATATGTTTGATGTGCAGTAGACTGTATTGGATTCGGTTGCTAACACGCTGAATATAAAGAACGTATACCGTTTTAACTGTAGAATTTGCGCAATGGAACCTTCACGCCTACTTCTTGGCCACGAATCGCGAGAAATCTGTGAAATAAATCTTTGTAATTATACGAGAAAATCGGCTTTTTATCTTCAACGATGTATCTGGAAAGCGACAATTTTATTAATTCAGTGTAGTTTTCTCCTGTTAGGCAGTCTGATCAATGTTTGAAAAGTCCGTCTCTGCTGCCCAGTTGACTGTCGTGAGATCATTAATAAGAGTGTAGAGAGGTCTCCAGCAGTCGTAACTGATTCGATCAAATTCAATGGAAGTAATTATGGCTTTACCTGTACACACTTGGTAAGCATATAGAATAGCGTGTTCTGTGCACGGCTAGGACATTAGATAACCAGTAACTGGTGATGATGTGCTGCTGATTACCTTGCATAGTAAGCATATAGAATAGCGTGTTCTATGCACATCTAGGTTTTGCGATAAAGACGTTGCATCCCTGATCCTTCTTCCTGTACGATACCGTATCTCTAAGGCACGGTACCATTAACCATACCTGCGTCTGCGTTTCAGCAAAGGGTCTACAGTAGTGTGATTTGTACGCCAATGGTTGTACTACACAAGGAAAGCTTGTAAGCTCAGATTTTGCACATGCTGCCCGGACTACCGGTATGATTATCTCTTGATACACAGACATGGGGGCCTATTCTCGAAACGAACTTCCTATCCCAAGCACAGATCTTAACGATCCTTATAGCATATGGCTACGAACTGTTCTTAGGCTAAGAAGTTCGTACGAACGTTTCGAGAATAGGCTCCCTGGTATATATTTTACAATGCTAAACGGCTGCAGTCATCACACATGTATACACATAATGTGTCTCATTCCTACGAATACAATATACATTATGTATGCATGCTTAGATGCTACCCTAATATCAATAAGACATGACATCATGGGCAGCTGACAATGACTTGATCTTCTGCCAAAGTAAAGAGTCGCCGAGAGAGCCGCATTCGAGCGATATTTATCACACGAAATCTAAATGAAGGCTTATGTATATCCTATGCGTGCCATGAAAAGTGTATATTGAATTAACCCCTTTCATAAGTACTCGAAATTATCGTAAAGGGGGCAGAGGTCTGTATTAGGAAAATCCAGTATCCGTGTGTTAGCGCCTCCAACAGTGAGTCTAGCGAGAAGAAGAGTTAACATTATTTGGGGATTAGCACGACTATTTCATTGGGGGTATTGACAGTCTGTCTGATAACTGACCGAGTACCAGTGACTCGACCACATCGTTATTGAACTGGTCTATGTGGATAAATCATTAAGCCAATATTAGTCCGTGTGGCACGCATACCCTCTTGAAAACATTCACATAGTGATATACAAATTGTATAAAGTCAATATTCATTTCGGTAAATTTGGTATGGCCATTTGTCGTTCAAGTGCAGAGTAATGCATTTAGGCTGAAAACAGTTCTAACACTGACCATGGTATTTGAAGAAATAATGCTCTTAACTAAATGTTAAATAAGTCACGAGTGTGTAATGCATTATTCCATACTTTTACTACCATAGAACTGCATAGAGATATTAGCCGACTCACTATAGCGGTACAGTAAGCACGGTTCTTAAACAGCTGGAAAACCTTTAGCATTCCCTGAAAGGTTTCGTGTAGTCGTGGAGAGATATTTAAAAAAAATTATATTTAGCACGCACGGGTTGGTTGAGTAACACAGATGTTACACAAATGTCAGTCTAGTTTCACGAACCAATTTCATCGCTACAATAGTTCTAGTTAACCATGATTCTCAAGTATTGTAGCAATAAAAACATGTATGTAATGGACTTATACACTTATAGCAGGTTCCGAAATTTTGACTTGCAAATAATTGTAGCTACAACTGTGCAACATGTGCCTGCTCATAATATATGGCCTTACACGGCGGAACATCGGTGGTCCTACTTCAGCGGTAGAAGTACCTCGGAAGCTGTTCCCTAGTAGTAAAGATTCCGGGAAGTTTTTTCCTCATTCTGTAATTGGCAATAGAAGACTTTAGAATGCACTATCTGCATTAATAACAAGGCCAACAAGAAAGCAGTGAAACACGCCACATAACGTGCGTCCTTTGCAACAGATCATTTACGAAGAAGCGTCCTTCAGCGGGCATACTCGCACGCGAAGAGCTACTTAGAATACCTTCCTAATATCGCCGGATTACTATAGCGGTATGTGCATGATAGAGTATTGTGCTTAAATGACATGGCTTGTCTGATGATCACACGACTATTCCCTCGGTCCATCATCATGTGAAAGGAGCTTAATTAACACAACCAAAAGCCAGTTTCCGGAATGAATGATTCATAGCGCTGACGACTATCCCAGTTAGAACTTTACCTCACGAGTCCATATCTTTCAGCATGCATAGCTTAGCAAGCCAACAATAGCATTTCCCTTCACACCAAATCTGTAAGGAACCGGGTGAACGGTTTAGATGGTGTGTCTCTTAATCTGATAGTCTCATGCACACGTTTCACGAAATGGTCATACCTGTAGTCAGTCTAAATTGATGTGTACGTCATTTCCTGCTATTGCAGAACAACGAAACAGAATTTTATTCTCATGAAGTCACACGTCACATGTCACATGGAGAAATACATTATATTACAGGAAAAATATATACAAATACTAAAAATCAAGGAAGCATACGCATCCCATGTTTAATATAAGTTGCTGTTCTAACAATCAGCGGTAGACATCAATGAAAGAAATGTATCTATAGATGGGTATTTACAGTAATAAGGTGGTAAATATAAGTTTCTTAAATTCTGTAAAGATGGACAGCATAGAAAAAAAAAGTGGTATTCATCACCAATACATAGGTTATAAAAAGTGCACATTCTATTATTTCTATCTATATTACAGAACAGAACAGAATATTGCAAAGGAATGGCCCACGCCCTGAATTAGACCCGGACTATTGGTGCGACCGTTTCTTGAAAGCTTGAATGATCAGAACAGTTATAGATTCGTACTTTTGTCGATTCAATTTTACGGCTGATTAAAAGCGATCGTGAAAGTATTATCCAAACTGTCATGCATGCATGCATTTGTAAGTGGATGGTAAAATAACGTTTATATGTTTCCATAAATGCATGTTTCCTATTGCTTCCGCACGCTTTAATTCGTAAGGGTGAACACGGATCATTGTTTAAGAGTATATGAAACACTATAATTTAATCCATTCACATCTTTCCAACTGCCTTAGGAAGAACAAGTTTAGGTACGCTTAAAGGCATTATATCACAGTTGGTAGACCTGTATAATGGACAAACGAATTTCGATCTGAGACTAATACGCTTGATTTACCCAAATGTTGTTATTTACTAATGTACTTAGTCCCCAGTAGGCCTACTCGATAGTTAATATTTTATGTGAAAAAAAGGGAACATTCCGCTATTTATCTTGTATTTGATGCATCAACTTATCTATGAAGGAATCTGTGAGCGAACATTAGAGTTATATCCTTGCATGATGTATAATGAAGCAAAGCCATATCACTGCATACGGACAATATTCAGGTTGTCTATCTGAAGTGGAGATTCGTCAACCACACAGCGGTGGAAAGCTTTTTGAAAGTACAAACATGATTTTATGTATGTCAAGTGAATGTACTTCGCAGTTATAGCTAAGAACTAGTTCAAAGCGACCATAAACAGCTGTGATATTATGCCTTTAAATGGTTGTATTTATGTATGTTTTTCATCACCTAGCTTATGTCACATGCTGTGTGATTCGAGGTATGGTGCACCGAGGCCTCGGTCATCTGTCGAGGAGGATCATAACACTGATATATGAGTACAGCAAACAAACACAGAGATTACTCCTGTAGAAGATTCCTGATTGGTGTGGGAATTGGATGTGTGTAGACACAATCCTAAGGCAATGCTGGATTAAGAAAGTAATCGTACGCTTGTAGTACTATTCTCAGAACAAGCAGAAGAAAGGATGCGTTCAATGCCGTCCATACATCCATACATCCAGCTCCGAAGACAGAGTTACCCTGTCATGACGGAGTTTACCATAACGTATTCAGAACGGAACTATACGCTGTGCTGATGTATGTAATCGGCTTAATGGTGTTTGGTTCATCCTGGTCTCCATTAGCACATCCAGGGCTTAGACCAGATAAACAGTTGTTGTTTTACTCGTTAGAATGATACAGATATTCGCCAAGGGATCGAGAGTATTTATATATAGTGTGTGAGGAGTAATAGTGTAAACCAAAACCATATGCATGACCAGCATGCACAATATGTAGTCTATAATTCTTTTAAAAATAAGTATAGTGTATGAATGAGTGAGTGGGGCGAATACAAATACATTGCAGTACTGGTTTGATTCATTCACAGGTTTACTTAGGGGAAATCAAATGTCGGTCTCACTCGATTTCATTTCTAATTGAGGTACATATTTCCTCGTGTTATGGTCATCGTGTTTGTACACGGCATGTAAAATAAAGCAAGAAAGAAAGAAATCTGAAATTTTGAAAATGTTTGATTGGTTTGGTTTTTTCACTTGTATCGCTACAAAAGTACAGACTGTTTTCAATAGCTTACCTTTATGGAAAGAAAAAACACAATTTCAGATATAAATAAATATATATATATATATATATATATTGCAGTATAATTACACAGGCATAGATCTATAGTGTAGTACAAAGGTATCATAGTTAGTATTAGAATTATAAAATTGTCAGGATATCATCTGCATGCACTCTTGACCAAGACATGCATGTCCTGCAAAACCTGTGACAATAGTATTATCGGTATTAGTACCGTATTACGGGTTAATAGTTGAATAGTGTGAACATGATTATCAATAATGATTTTAATCAAGCACATGATGAGATACTCGCATGCTCCTGCAGGTATAACGTGTGCGTGTTACAATCCATCATAATATCTGCACCAGCCGCAGATAATGCAATGTCAACATCAGGTTTGAAGTTGGGTCGGCCATCCGCTGATCTGCCGGGCGCTACGCTAGATCAACTGACACAAAAATTGCAACGTCATCGGTTTTGATATCGGACCTGCTTTCGGTGCACCAGTAACCAAATGAAGCACGTATCTAAAAGTAAGTCTTTAGTTGGCAATGCACAACCTGCAAACGACACAGATCAGTGGTTGTCGCTACACTATCGGCAGATGACGTAGATTGCACAGGCACTTGAATATCCACGATATAAAACATCACTATAAAATATACCCCCTCTGACAATACTGTATAGACAGTGTTGTAAGAGGGGGTATGTTTGATAGTGATTTTTTATTTCATGGATATTCAAGTGCCTGTGCTAGATTGGTTCATTTTGTTGATAATCAATCTACAGATGGCATGGAATGTTGCTTGTCGCTACACAATCTGCAGATGACGTAGATCTTTAGTTGCCACTATACACTCTGGGAACGGCGTATATTGGTGGCTGTCGCTTCGCAATCTGCAGATGGCGTAGATTGGTGGTTGTGGCTACACAATATGCAGATGACGTAGAACGATAGGCCTAGAAATTTTCACTAATCTGCAGATAACGAATATTAAAGGTTGGCGCTATGCAATCTGCAGACGGTATAGATCGGGAATTGGTGTTTAATATTGGCTAGAAAATTATCTCTAAATTTCAGATGCTACAACGGAAACTTTATGACACAATAATGGTGCTTTCGTCGATATATTGACGTTCTATTTTGGTGAATAAATAATACGTCTGAAAAGCGAGAATATGGAATGTACATGAACATTTGGCTACAATAGCAATGGAGACGTCATTAACGTCGTGTATAGACAACGAACGCCATGTGATTGCGGAGGGAAATGCACGTTAGCATCCGCCAACTCTCAATCCGTGTCAGTAGAACAGCACCATATGACGTACAACGTTGGACTGCCATACTTAACGGTTCACCGCCATGCGAGATAATCACAGAGTAAATGTCACCATTGTGTTTTAGTCGATATACACACTGATAAATTACATATAATGATTAATCAAGATCAAATTAAGATAACGGTTTATTCCATTATTGAACACTGGTCAGTCATTCAGGATTTAGTGCATTAAATATCCGGTCGATATCTTGTCAATACCCAGCAGTTACACTACAGAGGCCAGAACCAACTTGACTATTATTTATTTTCTAATTCAGCCAAGCACTAGGTGAATCATCTTTTGAAATGGATACTGAATATCAAAGGTCAAACAACGAAAGTAAATGTTCGTAATATGATCCGCTGTTCCAAATAAAGAGATGACTATACATAACTAGTACATGTGTGCATATAAAGAGCAACGTTAGTACTATTTATATAGCACGTCTAAAGGCATACACTCATTAATTGTTGATATTTCATGATCAAACGTGTTTTACCTGAAAGATTATCTGATTATATTTGTCTACACAAGTATATTGGGCAACAAACTACATTTTTAGTATATCCCACTGGTTTGAAATAAGTTCATATTTTATTTATATTTTTGTAATTTTTCGCGATAAAAAAAAATACAAATCTAAAAATACGCATATAAGATAGTAATTTTCATTTACGAAGAAAGTTTTTGAGAAGAAATGTTGATTTATTAAATGTTCAGTCAGTTTTCCTAAACGTTAGGGAATTAGTGTTTTGTTCGTTTTCAACTCGATCCCAATATACCGTAGCCAATAAACAAACACCTAAATGGGAGAGGTTGGTGCGAGGTATTAATTAACCGCCGTCCATTTATATAGCTACTGCACACATTATGTACTGCCACTGTACAGAGTAGTTGTGCTCCACACCATTACGTTTGTCAACTAAATACTGATGTATTTTACTATTGTTTACACTGTCAGTCTAATGGTAACGTTAATATTATTGTGTGACAACATCGACAGAGGAAATCTGAGTGGAAAAGAGAGGTGGGGAGAACATTATATTGTGAGGTGTGTGTGTGTGTGTGTGTGTGTGTGTGTCTGTGTGTGTCTGTGTGTGTGTGTGTGTGTGTGTGTCTCTGTGTGTGTGTGTGTGTCTCTGTGTGTGTGTGTGTGTATGTGTGTGTGTCTGTGTCTGTGTGTGTGTGTGTGTCTGTGTGTGTGTCTATGTGTGTGTGTGTGTCTGTGTCTGTGTG
>JAUTBV010074758.1:0-19431 GCA_032361325.1 Lepetodrilus fucensis
ACACATACACACACACATACATACACACACACATACACACACACAAACACACACACACACACAAACACACACACACACATACATACACATACATACACACACATACACACACACATACATACACACACACATACACACACACAAACACACACACACACACAAACACACACACACACATACATACACATACATACACACACATACACACACACATACATACACACACACATACACACACACAAACACACACACACACACAAACACACACACACATACACACACACACACACACACACATACACACACGCACACACACACACACATACATCTAAACCTAGAGTTATTATTTATTAATTTATCAAATTAATTTTTCTGGATATAAATACATTGAATTCTGACCTAAGGTCTCCAGCTAGTCTGCTATCGCAGGTAATTACTGGTTTTAGAGAACAGCTGACATCACCCGTGGCACGCCTGCTGCGAATAGTCTTTAATTGCATTGATTTACCAGTCTAGTTAATGACGTTGACAGAGTATTATGTCTTTATTCAATTATAACTAGTATACGCAGTGTTTACACGCCCCATGGCCAGCGGTACTGCTCATATTTCATGGTGGAAACTCCATACTACTCCGCATTCAAATAATTACTGAAAAATCCAATATCATTCCATGAGAAATAAAAAACATCTAATACAAAATCAGTAAACTTTGCAACAAAAAATCAATTCTTCCAATTATATTTTAAATTCTATTTTTATCAATTTTAATAGTAACATTTTAAAAATTAAATTTGAAAAAGAAACTTATCAGGTAAGATCTCAACTCATTAGTCTTGTTAAATTTATTTGTGATATACGATTCTTAAAACAGCTTTACGCGAGCTTTATCGTTACCCAAATGATAATGATGATTTTTTGGTTTCTAATAACGTTCCATGCTTTCTGACTGAGTATCCTGCTATGCTGGATGTGATTGATAAAGCTTGTCACAGAGCGCAGTAGTAATATCATAGCTGCGTTATTGTCCGTTATCAGCGGCTGCGCTATAAATGGACTGGAAAGTGTTTGATGTAATTTTTGCTTGACTTGGCTCTAACCCAGAAATGATTAACACATTTATGGAAAAGAATTATTGAACAAGACTTAGATAAAAAAAAAATTACTTTCGAAGTAAAGTCGATGGCGTGACATAAACACGTAGGATGGAAATGCACCCCACTGAGAAAATTCCTGTGATAGATTGAGGGGCCACCTCCACTTTTCAACTTGTATAAGTTTACGTTGGCGGATGGGATGTCTTAACACTGATTGGTTCATTTCCCAAGTTTGGAGCTAACCAATGACAGGGTTAGTTGGAGAGGTCTCGGGGATTGAGCACAGATTCATGAACGTTCTCTTCCACGGGTCGGTCGCGTCTATGAAGGTAACGAGTAAGGAGTAAGGACGAACTTCCATTCAGTTCTTGAGAACATTGATCTGGTGCGAAACACGCTACTTGCAGTAAGGAAATGTTCATTGATTCTGCCGTGCTATAAACATCCAAGTCCTTCAACCAACTTGTTTCTCACTTTTATGAGGTAGGTTCAACATTACTTCACAGATACTGGATATTTTGTGCAACAAGGTTTCTAATCAGTGTTGACTTTATTGGATTGGAAACTAATTCTACTGTGAGTTCTTGTTTGGGATGTGCTGTATCTTTTTAATCCATACCTTTATCTCTTGTCAGATCGTCAGCCATCTTGGAATATCTATGTAAAACTTTTAACCATTATTAATACATGTATGTTTACTTGTTTCCTGTCATTGAAGTTAATGTGTATTACTGGGTTTTAACAGTTTGTTATTTATACTTTGAAGATAGATACTTCAAACATGTCCAATTATTTTAAATTACACTCTATCTCTTCTTGTTAGTTTCTATATGTTGCATTTGACATTTTACTGAATAGAAAGAAATATTGATCTTTGACATAGAATACTTGTTTGATGTGACATTAGGAAATTATTTGAAAATATGTATCATGATAAATACATGATTTCTAGTCCACTACAAGTAATTGTAGGCTTTTTAAAATGCATCTATTATACTATATTAAAGTATAAATGTAAGCCATCCAAAATATATCTACTATCTTCTGTAATAACAAATTGTAAGCCATAGACAATGTAACGTTTTTATCATGTGTTACTGTAAGTCTTTCACATTGTATTTATTTTACTATAAGTAACTATAGGCCTTTTACTACAAAACCATGCAGGACAATGTTGGACTCTCTTTCATTGGTAGTTGATAAAATGTGTCGTAGTGTGTTGATCACATGTGGCATATAAAATTTAGGTTGTTGATCAAATTACTGGAAGTTTGTGAATTCTTGTTTTATGTACATCTTTAATATTTGTTTTCAAATCTGCAGTGCAAGTAAAAATATGCTTATAGCACTTATATGATCTTGGTATCAATACTTTCAGTTCTGTTTAAGAAATATTTGAATAGACATTAAAGTCTTGTACAACAACACTACTGGATGGAGTTTCACTGCTGTTGTTGCTGCCTAGCAACCAACCTTATAGTATCACCAATTAAGCTTTCTTTGTTTGTGCACCATTATGTAATCCTGCATAGTATTACTTCTGCCATCAGTATGCACACTGTACAGAAAGATTCAATATTTGGACCTCATTGTGAAACAAGAAAACAACTGAGTTCTGGGAAATTTCAATTTCTTTGTTGTCTGTTTTTGGACTTTTATAAATATCACTCTCACAATCATCTTAAAACCAGAATTCCACAGGAAAACCATTACAGTTCCATTCTTCATAACACTGGTTGTAGAAACAAATATTATTTCATATTAATTCTTGATTGTATTCATGATATACCAACAAAATGGTCAATATTGGTCAACATATATTAGAAACAACTGCATAAATATTGCAAAGATAACATCATTTATAAACCATATTCCTCTAAGTTGCCAATTAACAGCTTTGTTCGTTTATATCAATTTCAATTATCACAACATTTACCATATAACCTCAAGGTATGAATATCAATATGGCCACTATGGAAATGTAGTCACCCTGCAGCCATGCTCATATTTGGATCAGAATGTATGCCCATTTTGGTGAGATATCGCCCAAATGTCCTGGAACCTGATTGGCTGAGAGAAGACAGCAGAAATTTGGTCAATCTACTTCAACAGGATAACTGTATTTTGCAAGAGCTCAAATGTTACCGTATTCTCTGAGTTTTCTCCTGTATAATGAAAAGCCTTCTTGCTCTTTATGTAGCAGTATAAATGACCATTATTATTATTATTATTGTTATTATGTGGTAGACTGATACAGATGCTAATATGTTTTTGCATTACAGTATAACTATGCTAACTTAGGGAGCCAGAAATATACATTTTGTTTCACATGGATTCCCATCAGAAATTATTTATAATTACCAACTTTGTCAATTTAGATCTGATTATAGTTGTTTATCAGGAGTCTCTAAAATTGTGATGATCTAGCATGATGGTATATCCTTAGTTCTGGCAACAATATACAGTAGCAGTAAAATTCCTGAATTTCCCAAGATGAGGACAATTTCATCAGGTCTCCACGTTGTCTTACCTACGGTAGTGCCGAGACTGACAATTGATAATGTAGTCACCAGTGTGGTGTTTCAGTGATTAGATAGAATCTAATGAAGCATCGTCCTTTAATAGCCATCCCCACAGCAATTGGCTTATTTTGTGATGGTGCTTCGATTAGACCCCCAAGGGGGCCATAGTCCCACGTCTAGGTATGGCGCGGAATTTCAAGTAGGTGGCACCATTGAGGACAAGAGAGAAACAGGACAGACAAATACACATCTTCATGATGGCCGATGCCATATATTCTGTCCAATCACTGGTCATTTAGCATGCTTATCACCTGCTTTGCATGGAAGGTCGGTCAGATAGAACTAGACCAATTGTGCTCATATCAACACATCTAGAATTTCTTTGACAGCAGGTTTTGTGTTACAACAGACTCAGAATTGTTTCCAATCAGAGGTCATCACCTGACACCAGACAGCTAAAGAAGAATATATAGACTGAGATTACAGTTAGATGGTACTATCAATATGTAGAAATATATTAGTAGTGCTACAAGTATGTTTTGCTAATTTGGAACAAGTTTGAATTTTCATTCAAGATCAAGAACATTTATCATCTTAGATTTTATTTGAAGTAGAATATTTAAAATAAAAAGAAGTTTCATTTTCTATCAATTTCAAGGATTAAGTAATAATAGTCGAAAAAGAAATCCTGTAATTTTTTTCAAAGAATTCTTTCTTTTTATTATTTGTATTAACTGTAGATTGACAAGTTAACAAAATGGGTTTTATTTATTGCTAATATATACCAGTTTCGTTTTAGCAGCTAGACAATACTTATTCCCAATTCAGCTTGTGGATATTCAGCAGCCAGTACAGATCATTTGGCTCTGAATCAAAGAAGACGATAGAAAGAAACAGATTTATCAATCATCTGGGAAATCAAGTCGGCACTAGTTCCGATCTCCCACCCTGATTGGTGGGTTCACATATTCCCCCAGGGACAGCACTGGTATGACCTGAAACGTTATGGTGTCATTGCCAATTTGTTGTCTGTTCCTCGCATAACGTCCTGTATAACAGACATGGTGGCCATTGAATGGAGAGTGTTCCGGGATGGACTTGAGAACCTTCAGTAGCATCTTCTTTCCTTTGTGGTGTTTCTTATTCCAAATACTTGATCATGCTTTTGCTTTTTTTGCCCTTCTGAATTTTTATTTTATTTTTTTTAAATATTTAAAGAATTAAATTTAAATTAAAAGTCTAATTTCATGATGTTATAGACTAATTGTCATTCATTGAACATAAAACTGGACAATTTTTATTGAATACTTAATTGAAAAACCCCGACATTTCCAGAGGTGCTACTTTAACATGAAGACCATTCTTGTGATCGCTGTAAGAAATTGCCAGAGTTAAGGGCAAAGTCAGCTAGATTTAGTCCGCTTGAACAATTTTTCAGTTGATTTCCTCTCTGACTAACTAGATGAGCTGAAGGAAATGAACTGGTTTGACTGTGCGTGTGTAAAGCTACAGTAGTCGGACTCAGGACATAATTACCATCCTCCCATACGTTATGTTAGCCATTCAGTTAGCAGTTTCAATATTGACGTGAACTTTCACTTTCGTTCAACTGAAATGTTATTCATGATATAAATCAATACTAAAAATCCTGGCAAATGTAGCCACGTGATATAAACGGCTCCTACTGGTCTCTGCCAGCGGGGTTACCTCTTCTGGATACATTAGTAGGAGGCTTGGATTTACATCCAGACACATCTCAAGTATCAAATCTCAGCATCATCTAGGCCCTGGTGCTCTGCTGTACTCTCACTATAACACTGACTGTGTGGTACATACCATGCCCCTCACCTCTTGCTATAGTGTACCATTACTATAAGTAAGGAAATGGTATGGCGAGATCCCAAAGAAAAATATTTAATATACATGTACTTATTCTTTTGCTATTTTGATCAAAATCTCACTAAGGTATAACTGAATACATGAAAGCATTGATTATATCATATATTTTTTGTTGATACTTGTAAAATACACAGTTGATTAGAACATATAGAACATATTTTCATCCTATTATAACAGCTAATTATGTGGTGTCAAAAGATTACTAAAATTTGGACTTATTTGCCAGTGTTTTGCCTATTGGGGCAGCTATTCTGAAGAGCATCTGGGGAATTCCCATGTAGTCTGTCTCTATATCCTTTCCCTATTACAAAATCATGTGCTGGGCAATGACAGCAGAGTAGTCAGCCCTACACATCCTTGACATGCCATCAGCCCCACACCTCCGTGACTTGCCATCAGCCCCACACCTCCCTGCCTTGCCATCTGACCCAGACCTCCCTGACTTGCCATCTGACCCAGACCTCCCTGACTTGCCATCTGACCCAGACCTCTCTAACTTACCATCTGACCCACACCTCCCTGACTTGCCATCTGACCCAGACCTCCTTGACTTGCCACAAGACCCAGACCTCCCTGACTTACCACCTGACCCACACCTCCCTGACTTACCATCAGACCCACACCTCCCTGACTTGCCACAAGACCCATACCTCCCTGACTTGCCACCTGACCCACACACCCTGACTTGCCACCAGACCCACACACCCCTATCTTGCCATCAGACCCACACCTCCCTGACTTACCACAAGACCCATTTGTCTAACAGACTAACCACCATGGCTTTCCTGTACAAACTTTGACCTTAGTCAGAGACGTCATCATTGGTAAGGTTGGAGTTACAGTTATATTGGAGCTGTGCTGTTGTGTACATGAGACTCCAGAAGACTCAGGAAGCATCCATTCATCATGATCAGAACCAGTCTTTCAAGTAATATTCTATGACTATAGTACACGCACTGTTAAAGCCACTAAACCAAGGTGACTAGTTCAACTTCAAAGGTCAGCCTTCTATTCAGTGGTCTTCCTTGTTCTTGTCTGGAGTTTGGTAAATAGGTGTGTATAGACTCACCCTGTTAGCCACAATGGTTTCCATCAGCTACATGTAGGTGGTGGTCTGACAGAGAGAGCAGGCAGCAAGTACCATCTGGTCATACTACATCCTTATAAACACATGAATAGCTGTTACCAATTGCTGGTGTTTCATTGGACATGGTCCACCACTGGTATGAACATCTAGGATCCAATTCCACAGTGCAATAATAGCGATAATTTAACAGTACTACATGTGTATATAAGGTTATTACTCACACACTGCTACAATTGCTCTGATGTTTACACTAGTGGTCATGAACTAGTCATCTGAACAAGTAATCAACACAGACGTTTGAATGGATGTTGTTAGTCCTTGTCAAAGACATTTCATGGCAATTTCTTCAATTTTTAATGTTATTTTACTCTTTTATTTAAAAATTGGCACTTCAATTGAACATCTTTGTCAAGGACTATGAATCGTCACAAATGGGTGAAAGATTCCCGCAGCGACGTTAAACTACATATTCACTCACTTGACTCAAGGACTATGATGTTGTATGATTTGATGAGCACATATCCAGCAGACACTATCTCAAGGCTGTATATTGAAAAAATAATCTTCTTGGAGGAGATGTTGTCTTCAGATTACCTTGACCTAGACTGTTGATCTGTCAGGGTACTTCCTAGGGTATGGCAGGTAAGAAGATCTTTAAGTAGCAGGTAAACAGATTAACTATAGCAGACTTGCTCAGTCATGAAGAGGTGGATAGAGTTCAGGTACAATGTAAAACCAACAAGATGACTGATGGGGGAAATTAATGCTTTCCACCAAGAGTTCTATCATTGGCCTTGACATTGCACAGGAAGGGATCAAACTTGGGACCTGTTTAGCTGTTAATTGCAGATGTTTCATTTCCATCAGGACTGCAAGAACAAAAATATAATGAATTATGTTTATGTTATTGAAATGATTTTGTAAAAGCCTTCTTATTAGCATTGCTAACAAATGGATATGTACCTTGAATATGGTGACATCCTTATGATATGGTGACTTCTGTAGGATATGGTGACTTCCTTAGGATATAGTGACTTCCATAGGATATGGTAGTTTCCTTAGGACATGGTGTGACGTCCTTAGGATATGGTGGCTTTTTTATGATGTGGTGACTTCCTTAAGATATGGTGACTTCTTTAGGATATGGTGTGACTTCCTTAATGTGGTGACTTCCTTAATATGGTGACTTCCTTAGGATGTGGTTACTTCCCCAGGTCTCTTACAGTGAAGGTCATGTTAACATCCGACCATAACCAGTGCAACTTTCAATGGAATATTTTCTGAAAGATGTGTTTTGGTGTAATTTGAGAAATGGGCTTGATAGAGCAGATCCTACTATTAAACAAAAACCTCACACTTAATAATACCTTTTAGGAATTCTAAAATAAAAATAAGAGACATTTTGTTCGTAAGCATTTTTTCGTAAGGACATTACAGTCAAGAAATACTCTATGTTCATCCATCACCTCCTAAATTGTTATGGAGATTGAGATCAATGATGTTTAACCCACTGATTATTTCCCTATGTAACTAATTCAATTGGAAATCAATGGAGATTTCTTTATATTTAATAGTAAATCATAAATGTCAGATGCTAAGCTATTGTAAGCCTCAATATGACATCACATATGAATCTTGTGCAAGTTTTGACAGGTTAAATGGACTGTGCCAGATCTCATTTGTTGGTGCGTTTATTTTGATCCAATTGTTTAAGTAATGGAAAGAAATATTACAAGATTGCATGTGCATAATGACTGTTTAGACTTTCTTTCTGTCTCCATTACTGGTAGTAGAGAAATGAGGACAATTGGAGGACATTATTTTACTGCTTATAGTCTGTACCAGAATTGGAAAGCCAAGTAATCTCAAAGATTTAGAAACCTTTCTTGTGTAGTATTAGATCTTGGAAAAGTTGTAGAATTCTAGTATTATTCCTTGGAATTTTATTTCAATACTGTGGAGAAGATACATAGTTTCAAACTGAACATTTTGTTTTTAAGAGTCTGTTATACTATCTCACCATTTGGTGTTTAACCAGCATGAAACATGCCACTGTTGTTCTATCCAATTACAATGAGAAGATACCATGATCTAATCACATATAATAATATGAATTATGCATAGGTGATGATCTTTAATCAAGTACACAATTTGGTGTTATCAGACATTACGAAAATATATACTGTTACAAAGCCAAACTGTTGCTACCGTTGATAGCCTATTTACTGAGGTTAATAGACCAATTTATTATAAAAATATATACCTTGGGTCATTGTAAAAAAATATCATTCTTAAAGCTTAATGCATTTTGTTCAATTTTATCTAATTTAGTATTGGATTAATCCTTTTAGAATTGTAAGATTTAATTGTAGGATGTTAGAGCATAGATACTGGGTAATTCAAATAGGAAAACTTTCCTTGTTCATGTATTTTGTAAGTGAAGCAAATGCCCTCACATTGAAACTATGCTCCGCTTTCTGACATCAAATATCGTTTGTTTTTCTCTGATCTTGTACTTTGCCTTTTAACCAGCGTTGGAATGCGTCAATTTAGAAAATATCGACCTATCAGCATGACAAGTTTTTTTTTGGTCGACACCACTTTTGCACTAGCCAATTTCCTAGAGAGGAAGATGTCTATCATAAAAGCTGAGATTGTCGCAAAACTGCTATCTGACATGCGATATCTCTCAGACTTGTTTAGGTTGCAATCAGAAAGCTATTTATGCCTTCAGCTAGCTTGGATGTGGGTATATACCGAAACAAATACTTCTCCTTTCCCAGTAAAACCTTTCATTTGCATTGATGTTTAAGCATGGATAATATAATCAACTTGAAACAAAGGTGTAATTTATTATGGGAATCTTCTGGCTTACAGAGGTCTGTGTGATTTGAAGGAGATATCTCTGCTATGTACTGGAATGTGATTCTTTAATAGATGATGTACGGCTTTGCTAACCAGTTGGAATTGGTCTGTTGGAATTGTTGCTGTCAAATGATAAGAATATTTAATTTAATTAAAGTTGCTCTTTTTGTGCTTTTAACAGTTTCACAAATCATGAAATAAATATATTCAAATGGATTTATTTGCTTCAAAGAATTGTTAATTGAAAACCGTAACATTTATTTACATGTATAATACTGTACATCAATAAATTTGGAGACGAAAAATTATTTCAATTTTACGTCAAATCATATTTTCAATGTGTGTATACTAAAATATAGTATACAGACTGACCCAGTTCTTGAGACAGAATTTGTTTGTAATTCCACTTCATAATGTACTCATTAGAAGTATTACCCAAACATATAATATAAATATCCTACTAATATTGTACAAGTATCTTACAAATATTGTTCAAATCCTGTGAAATATTTCCTGAAAGTGTATACTTCATTGGATGTCCACTGAAACACAAGTGAACACACACACACACACACACACACACACACACACACACACACACACATACACACTTCAAAGCAATGCAAAATACTTTAGGTAACCATATCTTCAGAATAAAAAATAGTCTATATATTGTTAGTATATTAAGCAGCTAATTTGTAGTCATTCGGCCACATATTGAGACTTTGGCGCCAGTTCTGCAAGACATGAACAGTATCGACTGGCTTGGTAATGTATATAGCTAGTGTTATTTTCCCAATCCATCAGCAGCCTTGTCCGAGTCAGACATAGAAGTTTACACTGCTGGTAAGTACAGAAAACGGATACCCTCACTGAGTGCAAGTCTGAGGTATTGCTTTCTCTCTGTATTGGTGAAGTTCATTCTTGATAAGTGAAATTATGTTGATAATGTTTAGTAGATAGTTTTTTAATTGAATCAAGAATTAAATAAAGAATTTTAAATTTAAAAAATAATTTTTGCTTAAGAATGTTTTTCTTTCAATACAGTTTATTAATTTTCTATTGGCTTTTAATTTTACCAAATATATTGTATATGGGCATTTTGACCCAATGGATTCCAGAATGTTTTAAATTTCAAGTGTTTTTGAATATGGAACTACATAGTATACATGCAGGAAATGAGTGTCTAATGAGATGTCTGTGCAAGCAGTTATCTCTGGTAGTGTTACAACACTGGTGTCATACAATAAGACAGAAGAAAAATACAAGTGTATACTGTAAATCATGAAATTAATGCGAGCAGAATATTAATGTGAAAAATGTGACCGCTGTATTGTTGCATTTAAATTGCTGTGTGTTAAAGGTAAGACTTGGAGGAAAATATGTAACGAGACATAGCCGTTCACATTTTATTGGTGTCGCATTTACATCTAAAATCTAGAGGTCGCATTAAATTAGTGACGCATTCATTTCATGTAAGTACAGGTGCACCCACAACAGACAACGATCTCATCCACTGTGCTGCAAGTACAGATACAAGATTATGAAGAAGATAACAATGAATAGTATGGAAGGGTGTTCTCTACTTTGCATTTGTTTCCATATCTTCAGAAGAGTTTAGTGCAAATATTGGGAACCATCCTTCAGACATCATTGCCATTGGTTGTCAAGAAAAGAATAAAACAGAATGTTATTGCCGTATCATCACATGTATTGGCATGGAGAACATGAATAAATATGTACAGTAGAGATGTGCATGTCCACTGTACTGTTATGAAATTAGTTGTACTGATTATAAATGTTGTGTGAGAAGAAGACAAGTATGAGTGTTGTGTATGTCTGGTTGTAGTGAGAAGAAGACAAGTATGAGTGTTGTGTATGTCTGGTTGTAGTGAGAATGAGACAGGTGTGCACACACACAACAGACGGACCATCCTCGTGAGACGGGAATTCTCTGTAATTCCACTTCATCTTCTACAGTCGTTGCCCAATCCATCATCGGCAATGTGCCTCTTAATCGTTCCAATTTACTGGTCAGATTTCATAACTGGATCCATTACTTGGTATTCTGTATCGATTGTTGTGTTGAACTTGATAGCACAGACTGCAGAATATGGAATTGGTCAAGATGGTGGATAAATGTAAATATTCTTATTGCTGGTTTAAATGGACTTCTGTACAGCTTCAAAGTGTGTGTGTGTGTGTGTGTGTGTGTGTGTGTGTGTATTGCAGCTATACTGACAAAAGCATTGAGTAAACTCAGGTCTATTGAATTTGTTAACCAAAATATTTTATATTTCTACTAAAAACATACCAAATAATTTGCAGAAATTCTGCACCAGTGGAAGCATCAATGTATTGATAAATTTTTAATCAATTAATTATTTTAAGACCAAATTAATGGCAAATTACAATTTCAATGAATCAATGCTTTACCTCGAAGCAGGAATATTTCACCCATTTACGCGATAACAAGTTACAATTTAATTTGTTCCATCAGTACCGTATGTACTCAAATATAATGTATGTGTTTATAAATGTATTTTATACATGTAAATTTAAATCATGGTAGATATTTACTGTTCTATCTAAAATATGCTATGACCACATTGCCTTGTTAGATTAAATTGATACTATTAATGTTTTGAGTAAATCAAGGTTTATGAAATCAACATACCATTATGCCCACAGTCTATACAATGACTCATCCACTCCAATCTTCTTTTCTTTTCATAAAATATATAATATTTTTTTAATATGATATTCTATATTTCCTGAATTATAAATGTATATTATCAATAATTCAATATACTGAGACCAATGACCATTAATAATGTGTCTTTCATTTGTATCCTAAATGCCAAATGTTGAACTAAGTGGGCCCAAATTAAATTTGATAATTATGCTGACATATTGAGGTTACTGCATTCTGATAAGCAATAGTTTGATGATTAATCTCTCCAAATAACACTGGCAATGCAATTAAAGCACTGACTAGCACTGAAAAAACCTTTCTGTAATTGTATTTGTCCTTTCATTCTCAATTGGTTCGGCTATCCGTCATTATGGCTAAATTTGGACTCATTAAGTTATCAGTCAGAGACGAGACCAGTGATTCTAATACAATAATAATGCCAATGGCTGTATTCCACCCTAGTATTCATTTCTAGCGTATTCGCTAACGGACAACTACAGATTTTGTTTGACATGCAAACAACTGATCAGTCTTTTAGCTGGTAGGATGTAGAACTTATATAGATTCCCGGGGGGACATTTGAAGGAATCATTACATTTCCTTGGTGTGAAGGTATCGTGGTCTGATATATTGTGTGTCAGTGCCAGTGGTTGTCTGATGTGAGACAATGCAATGGTTCCAGACACAATGATTATACACAGAATTGAATACAGTCTGTCAGTCTGTAACATTTTCTAATTTTATACCACAATTATTGTATTATTAGTCCAACCAGTAGCAGCATCTTATATCAAACCCAGCAATATATATATGTACTTATAGTTGAATTATGTATGTTTGTCACATGCATTTTTTTTTAATAATTGTATTTTCAATTTGTTATTTATCTGTTGTTGATGATGATGATGATGATGATGACTACCCCCCATTATTTGCCAAAATATATAACAATATATTGAAGATAAATAATGCATAGCATAACATATTTTTATCATTGTTTAAATGAATGAAACTGAATAACATCAAACATCAAACATTAATCCTATCCAGTAATAGAAATCAATGCTTACTATAGAAATAGCCTGCCTTGAAACATGTGAAAACTAAATCTTCAATTATTAATGGGAAATATACAAAATTCAATGGAAAGTTACCAGCCCTGATAATACATATTATTTAAAAGAAATCTATTTGGAATCATGGAAATTGATTTTTATAAAAATCATTAATCTTCCCTAAGACTTATATTTATTTATCCAAATCCTAATCCATTTATATCATCTCAATTAATTCTGCTTTCAATGAATGTACACAGCAGTTAACATAACAAGACACATACATGTACTTTAAGAAAACAGTATTTGCACTGGTACTAATTATGACAAGTATTTTTCGTTATGCACAGAGAAATGTTCCAGATGCGAGCGTGATTCCATCTGTCTTCTGGTGTAAACACATCTTCTGCACGAACAGGAAAGTGACAATTTCCTTAGCTTTGAGGACTTCATGGTCAGACAGTTAAATCTGAATTACCTTCATGTTTTATTCAATAACAGTGATAATTTAACACATTATTGTTAGATTTCTTGCCCTTAAATATAATTAATTTTCTAACGAGTCTTGAATCGCACTAAATGTTCCGTGTACAAATGATGTTGCAGCTACAGATTTCTACTGAATGTCTTGAAGTCTGATGGAATATGATATTTATATTCATAGTAATGTCCACTCATGTGTGCTTGAGAGTTTGAGACAGTCTTGGATTTGGTCACGAAGTCGTTATGGAGATATTTATGTTACAAGTGACACAACAAGAGCTGTATGTCTATGTAGTGAACCTTACTCAGAGATGAAACTGCTGATGCAAAAAGTATGACCTGCAGTGAAGATGAACAAGTAGATTACTTTATAGGAATCTATCTGTATTAAACATATTTTATTATTCATAAATACAGAAGGATTGGTGCAAAAGCCAGTCTGGCGTTTATTCAATAAGTACCACTCCTATCTATTTGTAAAACAATTGTCTGTCAGAGTGTAATAGTCATTTTCACAACAAACGTGCAACAATATAAGGTCAATATTACTGAAATAAAACATAAAATTCCAACTAACACACAAATCCTATTTCTAATCATGTACCTATGACCTATGTATATAAGCATACATGTAGATAAGGCATTTTTTCTGATTACTTTTAATTACATTTTGTGATGTTTGAATCCACCCTCTGTATGTCCTTTAAGTTCATTCACTGTTATAAATAAACATCTTTGGTCAAGAAGGTCAATGTAGCCTGCAAGTTAACTCAGACATTGACTGGAAACCACACATTATTTCAGTCCATATAGTGGATAGAGTTACAGAGCTGTAGGGCACCAATACAACTGACTACAGAAAACCCAGCTTTAGTGTTATCGTCATAAAAAAAATTCCCTCTACATCGGGCGCCATTTGTAATAAGGTCAATACTGGGCTTCGAACCTGAAGTGTCTGGATGTGAGTCTAACACTGTACTGGCTTAGTCACAGGGGTAACCTCTACTGGGAAAGACCAGTAGGAAAAGCATATTTCACATGGCTACATATACAAAGTATAAATGCTTCCACTGAACACAAGATTGAACACAAGAATATCTAAAAATACCAAAATTTTGCCAATTTGAATATGATTTATTTTATGTTGTTGTCTTTTTCAGATCTGTATTTGGACTGTGATTGGCTGTGTTGTGAGTGAGCTGCTACCATGTCTGTCCACATTCCTGGTGTGATCGCCATCGTCCTCTTCTACCTGTTGATCCTGGTAGTTGGATTATGGGCGGCCAGAAAATCGAAACAGACCGGTGCCACGGCGGACAGCGAAGATGTCATGTTGGCGGGTCGGAATATAGGCGTGCTGGTTGGAATATTTACCATGACAGGTGAGCTGATAGGGATATTTACTACAAAATATCTTTATTTTTAAAATTTAAATTGGAATTAATAATAATAATAATAATTCATATTTATGATGCTACCTTATTACCACAGTCAATGGATCTGTGTGCACTCCATTCCTTCTCAACACCCTAGGGAGTATACAACCCAAACTGCACCATTCAAGGTGCTACAAGGTTATCATTCACATGTCTATCTCATCCTTCCCTCACCAGGGGTGTGTTCAAAGACACAGGGGCTGAGTAAGCCCCTTAGCTAAACTGGTTCCCTGTCCCATGTACGGTTAATACGACTCTTGAGACAGTGGCTAGTTTGGTAAGCCACTTGCAAACACTTGTGTCTTTGAATGCAACCCAGCTCACACCACCCCATCCCCCACCCTTCCCCAAAAAAGGAGTACAGTATTCACCAGCTCTGTTCAATACTTATACCAGATCTAGGTGGGTGGGCAGTAATGTGGACTGTTACTAACATTTAGCAACCTACAACAAAATGTCAAGACAAGGACAAATACATGTATCACCAAACATGAGTGGTGTTATGTATCTAATGTCTCTACAGCATTAACCCTCTCCCTGCTGAAGGCAACCAGAGATGCCATAATGAGTAGTGTTTTTGCTTAATCCAGCAGGGAGAGGGTTAATAACACTGCCACTGGAACCATGGGTGGTTATATCAGTCTGTACACTTCATCCTAAAGAACTAATAATGTTGTAGTATTTCTTCACTTCCCACTTGAATGTCAGAACTCAAATCATACTTGACAACGTTGTTCCATATAGTGTCACATTCTGCCCTGTTACCACATACAGACACCATATGCAAAGTTTCAGAACTGGTTGTGCTTTTCAACAAAAGCAAAACATTATCAAATTGTCTACAATTCCTGCTTTTTTTTATTGGCCACCAATATCAGATTCTGCAGATAATTCAGTCTGCTCATGTTGTAATATTTCTGTCATACAATATTTTCAAGAACCAAGAAGAGTACTATATACCATACATGTAGTTTATAGCTGTAGAATATTTTAACATAATTTTACTGTGCAAAGATTTGCTGTTTTTAAGACTACAAAGCTACATGAAAATTGAATTCTCTATTTTTTTGAATTGACAAAATAATGTTTTATACGCATGGAGCATTAACTGACAGGAAATTGCTGATGTCTTGAAATTCCCTCTCGGTCTCTCCAGAGTCTAAGGCCTTCTAGTAATTAAAACTGACATTCATGAGTTGACCAAACTACTTGATCGAGTATGCCAGAAGCCAATGGCTGTTTGGAACATCGCTAAACATCCTAATCACATTTGTCTGTGTGTGTCCGTGCGTGTGTGAGTTTATTTTTGTGTGTGTCTGTATGCATGTGTGAGTGAGAAAGTGTGTATGTGTATGTACATGTATGTGTATGTGTATGTGTGTGTGTGTAAGCTTGCAGTACCTGTCTCATGGACCGCTCACTTGACCGCTCGCCATTATTTGTTCAGTCAAAGAGACAGCAGCATCCTGCTTAACCAGGCTTGTGCCCACACAGAGCCGACTTTCACCCCTACTTGTACACTTCAGAGATTAATCGCGTTAATTTTCACTGGCAGCCATTTGTAAAAGTTCCTAGCGGCCAAGATGAATTTCCCTGTTTGTGAGCAATCAACATAGAATGGCTGCAAGTCTCTGACGATAAATAACATCAGACTCCAAGTCTGTCCCCACAATGTCTGGGAGAGAATTGAAGCTGAAAACTGTATTGAATATCTGTCACGTCTAGCTTCACTGTATTAATACCAACGTTGATGTAATGCTTTGTTACTTCCAGGGCATGGCACACGATTTGTAGTATAACTTTAATGTGTTTACCGTTTAAGGAAAATGGTCATAGAGAGTTCTATGAAGTACTCTGTGTAAGTTGGTATTGAATAATATCTACAATACTAGTATGTACAAAAATGTACTATGCTGTTATTTATATGATGATTTGGGCAATAATTATTATTGATAAAGAGTGTTTGGTAAAAAATTCAATATATTTTTAGTTTATATTACTTGTTTTCAGATTTAATTAAATAATAACTGAATTTCTAATACAAAGTCCAACACCAGGATATTTTATGTTAGATAAACATGATTTCATGTTGGATAAACATGCAATTGCAAAGATTTCAGAATGAATGCAAAATTATAACATTCATTCAACTACCGTTAACATCTTTGATAAAATAATACAGACATGCAAGTTCTGGTCTGTTGTAATTTACAAACTTCTCATCAACTAATGAATGCAGTTCTATAATGAATCAAATTACCGGTACCGTAACCCCGGGTATGGTGACAGAGGCATGTTATGTTGCCATTATCATAGCCTGAGCATCATCAGCAATTGGTAGCTATGATAAAGACCATACCGGTATATAGAGATGGTCTTTGATACCTTCTCCACAATACAATATCTTATATTACTACATGGAGAATCACAGCCTTTTGTGCATTGTCTGGTGTTTCTCTTCTGCCCGGTGTTTCTTATAAAGTTAGATTTAGATTTCAATGAATACTGTAAATCATGAAATTAATGCGTCACTAATTTAATGCGACCTCTAGATTTTAGACGTAAATGCGACACCAATAAAATGCGAATGGCCATGTCTCCATATACGTTTTCATCCAAGTCTTACCTTTAACGCTGTCACATTTTTGGCATCAATATTCTGCTTGCATTAATTTCATGATTTACAGTAGTCATCAGACTTTTTTTTAAATTGGGGTTTAGAGCCGCTTCCAAGATTTGTTCACGTATTATGTTGTATATCACACCTTGTCAGTTTATCCTTGATTAGGTTACGTTAATGGCCATTTTTACAGGACAGAACTGATTCCATCGCTGCGGAAATCTTTTACACATTTGCAACGAGAATTATTGCACAACTTCAAATGGCTATCTCAGACTCGACAAACATTGATGAAACTTCATGGAACTTAACAAAATAGGCCACCTCTGGTTGCTAATATTCCTAAAATCGCTGCAATTACATAACAGATGACTATAACACATTAAAGCGTAAGTTGGCTAAGCTTCTCCATCGACTTGCACTTGACAGTGGGAAACCACATGGATATCACAGAAGGTGAATTCGGAATGTTGCAAAAAAGCATTAATTGTTATCAATGATACAAATGTTAATAGCTTAAAGGCATAATATCACAGATATTTATGGTTGTTTTGGACTAGTTCTTAGCTATACAGTAGACCTTGCATATACCGGCCTGGGATAAACCAGACACTCGACTATAACGGACTGAATCTGAAGTCCCGGTCCTATCTAACGCTAATTACGACATATACGTATAACAGGCTTTGCATATAACAGACAAAAATAGCCGGTCCCAATGAGTACGTTATATGCAAGGTCTACTGTATCTGCAAAGTACATTCACTTTATATACATAAAATCATGTTTGTACTTCCAAAAAGCTATCCACCGCAGTGTGGTTGACAAATCCCCACTGCAACCCCAAGATAGACAACCTGAATCGGTGTGAAGTTTATATACATGATATATGTTTTATTCATTATATATCATGCAAGGGGGCCATAACTCTAATGTTCGCTGGCCGATTCCTTCATAGATGAATTGATGCATCAAAGACAAGATAAATAGCAGAACGTGAACCTTAATTCATATAAAATATAAATATTTTGATAACTATCGAGTACTGGGGAGAATCCAAGTACATCAGTAAATAACATACTTTTGGGTGGATAAATCAAGCGCAATTTGTTTGTCAGTTATCATGATTATCATTATACAGGTCTATCAACTGTGATATTATGCCTTTATCTTACGACCCTGTGGCTATGGGGTCATATTGGACATGGTATTTCTTTCGTAAATATGCTGTGATAATGCCAGTTTGACTGATAGGGTCACCCTCAATCTGGGTACCATCGAAGTGTACCCAGCTTTCTGTTGTTTGGTATCCAGTTTATATCAAAATGTACCCAGACATTGCAATCTCGTGGCACAACATTTTTATGACCGTCGTATACAAATAAATAAATAATACATGATTATGGATGTATAAAGAAAGGCATAGGACCTACAATTCACAGATTGTAATGAGTCTAATGACACTGCAATAGACAGTTTACTAAATGCATAGTACTAAGAGGATATTACCCAATGTTATAGAAATAGAAATTTGGAATTAAGGGGTCATTGTGTCCCCCTCTAAGAAGAGTTAGGAGGGTAATGCTCCCCAAGAGTGACATTGCATAGGCAATCATAGTATAATAGTTAACTTGTTTTATTGTCTCAACTACTAGCTAAGCTATGTTTACTAT
>JAUTBV010074869.1:0-19428 GCA_032361325.1 Lepetodrilus fucensis
TTTAAACAAATTAAACAAGTGTGTGTGTGTGTGTGTGTACTTTGTGGGTAAGAGTGTGTTTGTGATAGGTTTGATGTGTGTGTACATGTGTGTGTGTGTGATGTGTTTGTGTGTGTGTGGGTGAGTGGGTGAGTGAGTGAATGCACGTGAGGTGGGTAGGTGAGTGAGTGTATGAGTGAGTGAGTGAGTGTATGTGTGTGTGTATGTGTGTGTGATATGTGTGAGTGAGTGAATGAGTAAGTGTATGTATGTGTGTGTGTGTGTGTGTGTGTGTGTCTACTCTCGCAACTGCCATGTCTACTTATCTGCATATCATCTTGCTTGAGTATGTACAACTTAAAAATCTGTAAGTGTCTTGTCTGATGATGTTGGACAAGATGCTATCCTGTTTGCGCTTGAGGATATTCAAATTAAAAATGTGTATGTGTGTATAGAAATGTAAGTGTATTGTCTGATGATGTTGGGAAAGTTGTTTATCTATTTTAGCATGAAGATGTAAAAAAGATTGTTTGTGTGTATACTCTCCAATTATTTTGGACTAGCTATTTATTTATTCTTTGCTCTAGATATCTGTCGAGGATAAACAGCTTATGGTGTCATAAGAATATATTTATATTTTAATGTTTAAATTATCTATTTTTGATATGATGTGAAATGAATACATTTATACATATTAAACAGAGGGTCATGCCGATCTTTGGATTTGAACCTGAGTTGCTGTATTATGAGTCCAACACTTTACCAACTGAGCCAAAGGGGTAACCCCGCTGTCCTAGACCAATAGGAACATTTTATGTCACACCCAGCCACACACACACCATACACACACACACACACACACACACACACACACACACAAACACACTCACACACACACACACACACACTTACACACACTTACACACACACACACACACATGCACACACACATCACACACACACACATGCACACACATTTACACACACACACACATGCACACACACATCACATATACTTACACACTCACACACACTCACACACACACACATGCACACACACACACACACACACACACACATCACATATACTTACACACTCACACACACACACATGCACACACACACACACACACACATACACACTTACACAAACACATTATATGAAATATTTCTACCAGTAAATGTCATTATAAATATCAGCAATTAGTACTGTCACTTAACCATATTTCATATTCTTCATTTACTGTGTGACATTTAATCATCGACATTAATAAAACCAGGATCAATATGAAAATAAAAATGAATATCGACCACATTCGATATCATTATTGCTGTGCAATATGCGAAATGGTGAAAAATAATATCAACTATTACCTCCAAATTACAGGTTGACATTTCAAATGTCGGTCATGATGTCCTTTGAAATTTGATCTCCATCCAAATTAAGCTGTTTCAAATCTCTGCCCATATTAACCTTCAATCTGCTGGTGTGGACACAATGGCCGCTCTGTGGGACGTGTCGGATGCCGCGGGTCGATGTATTTCTATCGCTCGCCTTTTAGAACACTGTTGTCACGTGAATTGGAATTATTGTCACCAAGACTAATGTGTTAAGGCTGTACCGTGTAAACTAACCATTGACCTTTAAAGAAATTTCATTTCTTGTGAAAATACATGTCAATTTGTATTATTGTTTTGAAAACCTGGAAGTATATATTTTTTATTGGTCATTTTTTACCTTAAAATAAATTGTCATCTTTGTGCATGTTATTTCTTGTGAAAATATACATGTCAATTTTGTGTCATTGGTTAATTTAATCGATTTTAACTATTGGATTATGTCTAGCAATTTGATATTGTGTTGTCCTAGCGTTCATCTAGTACTAATTTGTTTAATATATTATTAAATACAGAAAGTCAATAAATATGGAAGTACTGCATTAAGATTTTGCCCTTTAACCCTATCCTTGCTGGGTTAGGCACATGCACTGCTGTTTAGAGCATCTCTGGTTGCCTTCAGCATGGAGAGGGTTAAAAGATGTAATCATGGTAGGAAATAATTTATATAAAATGGTAGTTTTTAAACTTAATATACTTCAATGTACAATAATCTAATAATACCATAACATCATACTTTTATACTTTAAAAATAAAATAAAATAAAATTTTAAATGTAATACTTTTATTATACATTATTAAATAACAGTATTGGATTTCATTAAATAGGTAGTAATTAAAACTTCATTTCGGCATATATTCCATTGAGACAAGGTTTTGTTTTTTCCAATTATACTTTTGTCTCCAAGCCAACGTCATATCCTCGACCCTCCCCTGTGGATTGTAGATGGTTTGGAAGAAGTTAGCCCACAGCAGTGTGTTAACAGGGTTACAATAGGAATGACATTATAAGGGATGGAGGCAGTTAGCGCTGTTGGCAACAGTCTTTAGCAACATCTTAAACAACATCTTAAAGTGGCCAGATCGTCTTTGGATACATTATTTACTTTTCTTTCAATAATATTTTATATATTTTTTATTATTTTATTTTGTTCTAAATAATATTAGTAACTAGGGGAAAAAATAAAAATAAGTCTACAACAATTTTGTGACTTGGTATCAGTGTTTGAAATAGCGCCCGTCCACATGCCCGCAAGAGGATATTTTTAGCAAGGACTGGTACAGTTTTAGCCTTGCGCACCCACATGTCGTGTTTTTTTATTTAAAAAAAAAATTGTATATATAATCGATCACTGGCCAATATACGTGAGGATGTATAGCTTCTCAGACCTACCACTCCTCATGTCTAGCTCGTCGCAAATGGGTGAACAATTCCTGCAGCGACGTTAAACTCTATATTAACTCACCTCACGTCTAGCAAGGTAAAATTGCTGGAGTTTTATACACTGCATGGTTTCATCAATGCCCAAAAAATAAACTATAACTCCTAAAGTGCCAGGTTCTACGGTGCATATGTACCAATTGATCATTTTACTGTCCGGAGTACTCTGCACACTGTTTTGCCATGAAAATAGTGTGTGATATATACCAAGTGGATGCTGCTGTAAGGAGTTTGAGGAATCTCTAGATACAAGAAATATGACTTAATGATTACATGCATAGCGATTGCTGTCTAGATAGGTGGAATTAATTAGGAAATAAAGATATTTATAGATTAGTAACTAAATCTTTAAAAAATCATACAAGTAGGGGGATAGCTAGATGTATTAGTGACCTTTGAACTCTTTAAGAGATGGTCTTGCCATTTTAAAAACAGTGTCTAGTTCACAATGACATTACTGTACTTGTACCAGTTTATATCCAAGCTCTGCACAATGATATTATGTAATTGAGTACAATATTTATAACCATGCTAAACATTATTATGCTCTTTACGTAGTCAATAATTTTAATTGAAAATGTTTTATTGCACTTCATGCCAAATCATGGTTACTCATTTATATGTTTATTGATATTGCTTTGAAGAACTCTTAAGTTGAAATATTGATTTCCCCATTTTATATTAATTTAATAATTGGAAAATCTTTATTTTGAAATATTTCTCTTGTGATTCTTTTGATAATTGTTATTTTTAAGTTTTCTTGAAAAACAAAACATATAAAAATATTGCATTTGTGACTTTATATTTAATTTGTGTCTGTATTGTATGTCAGGTAATAAACAAGCTAGGATTTTTTATATACAACATAATACTGATATGAGTTTGAATAGGCCGATTCAAATTTATTCGACAAACATCTCAATAATAAAAGCAATAAAATTGAGAATGCATTTGTGACTTTATTTTTATATTTAATAATTTTATTTTGGAGATTACAACATTGAAATATTACACTTGTGCCTTACCTTTTTTTTTTTATATTACCCAGTAATTAATTTTTCATTAGAAAACCCCATATTGACTTTTACTTGTTTTTGATATTAATTAATTTCATTTTGAAAAACCCCATGTTGAAATATTGCACTCATAAGACGTCTCAACTCACTGGGGAAGAGCACACGTGTCAATAGAAAGATGATAATGGCGTTAACTCCTCAAAGATGTGAGACTTATCACCACCAGGGGGCGAGACTTATCACCGCCAGGGGACCGAGGGATTTTGTGTGGAGTTGATTTCTTCAAAGACAGGCCTTACTCTAGTCCTGAAGGTCGTTGTGCGTGTAAGTTCGTAGTAAATCCCTGAAGACCAGGGATCCTACCTCGTGTTATCTATCACCAGCTTTGTGGAATCAGCTTAAAACCTCAAGAGCTTGTTTATAAATATATTCAGATCATCGAGGTATTCCAGGCTTCTATCTCTTGATATAGGTGAATTACACAATATTCAGGATTTGAATCACAAGTATCTCAATGCTTTAGCATGTTGTTGTACACAAATGAAAGAAAATGATTTGAATTATATATCATGTTTATACATGTTGTTGTATGAAAACTAGGGATAAAAGTCAATGTTTTAAAGCAGTAGTCTCCATAATAATACATGCCTAAAAGTTACAAATTTTAACCAGGAGCCAAATGGCCAAAAACACTGAAAATAAGTTAAATATTGGTAGCCAAATGCAAAATTAAGTTGCCATGGTGCTCAAATTAGTTGCTAAATTGAGCCCTGAATATAATAAAAGACGTTTTAACAATCCTAAGTCTTTACTATAGTTCGGCATGAAATGCATTGACACCCCTATTTCGTAGATTATCTCGGTAAATACTTCATTGAATGAAAAATCTCTTTTTTCCATTTTCCTATTTCATTTTACCTACCGGGAACCAAAATTTAAAATAATAAAAATATTGCACCAGTAATAACAAAACTGTTTATATAACGATCACCAAATATTTTGACTAAGTATTATTTTATGCAGACGTTTGAAAGAAGGAACGGGTAAAAAGGCTTGATATGCACGTGGTAATGCTCTTCTTCACCTACACGCACGTGCAAATTCAGTCTATTTGCCTGTTCATTCTTTCGAACGTCGCCCCTCTGCATAAAATAATACTTTATTTATAATAATATTTGTTAATTTTGGTTAGGTAAAATGAAATGTTTTTCATTCCATGAAGTATTTACCGAGATAATCTACGAAATAGGGGTGTCAATGCATTTCATGCCAAACTATAGCCATCATGATATTATTTCATTAGCCCTCCTAGCCACTATGAGACTAAACCATCTTGTGGTGGTTTTTTTAATAGACCACTTGTAAACAAGAGAGTGTGTTATATACCAGTAGTTATGTAGATATGCAAGCTTCTTGAAAGAGTGTCTATGCAAGATACCATCATCATTTGGGCCACAAAATTAGTGCTAATTTTTATGACTGAATGTGGATATGTTCATTATTTGGGCCACAAGATTAGTCCTAATTTCTATGACTGCATGTGGGACCAAGATCAAGGGTTTTCAGTGTTATTGTCAGATACCATCAGTTAGCATTAGATATTTGAGCTCAAGCTACAGGATCAGTGCTAAATCAGCCACAGTAAAGCGACGTAAAGCATTATTTAATTAATTCATTTGATAATAAGGGAAAGGTTGTAGCACAGTGGTAGAACATTTGGACTTTGGAGACTAAGGCCCCGAGTTTAAATCCCGTCCTGTGAGTCCAGCATCAATGTTCGCGAAAATTACCGTCCTGATGTGATCATTATAGGATGCACTTTCTGTACTGTGGCAATGCGGTTATCATCCTTGGCATGCCAGTATCAGATCAACAGTCAGCTCTACATATGTTACAGGTTTCCTCCTGCCTTAAACTATATAACTAGCTATGATATAAGAGAAAGAACCTTGAAAAAAAATGTGTGCGATTAGAGAGATGATTAGATAGATGATTAGCAACTTTATAATTAACCCATTTCTTATCATTCAACCATCTCTGAAGAAGCACTGCAACATATCATGTTACGAAAATTCTAACAATGTTCTTCTTACTTTCAACACATTTGTCTGTCAATTGGACAATTAGATTAAATCCACAGCGATATATCACTAGAAAGAAGGGGAGGGGGGATATGTAATGAACTTCATACAAGAGCTTTCTAAGACGATTTTAAAATAAAAATTAGTTTATTTTCTTGTTCCATGTCACGATGATGGAATAGTGTCTTCCTGCGCCCAGGTCGAATGCCGATTTCGTGATAGAGGAATAAATGTATAATGAATTATCCTTGGTCAAATAACGAGGAACGATTTCACATCTAATGCTCCCTGCTGACGTAGTTCTCGCGTCTTACAAACGACATGCACTTCAGCTTCTACCCCTTGAGATTACGAAACGTTTTTTTTTAGTAAGATTTCGTGTTCACAAATGCTAATGTTAAATTTGAGATTTGAGTATGAAATTGTACTCAAAATGATTCGTAATTTTCGGGGCCTGATAAAGTGATATACGGTATATTATTTTATTTTATAATTTTTATTTATTTTAGTTTTGTTTGCCTTATATATTACTTTACAGAGATTCTAAACATAATCTGAAAATTGTGGCAAATATGATATTGACTTTAAAATATATTGTTACATGTATTTAGGTTATTATTATTTATACAGGGATGGAACTTGTCTTTTCAACATACTCTGCCAAATAATGATATAAATAACAAAACCTCCGTAGGATAGCTTTAAGGTGAAATTGATTGGGCTGCCGGACAAGTGGGAACTTCTAACCGTTTATATATGTTATTTATAGAGATAGATTTGTAAGAATCCATGGCTTCATAGATATACCAAAGCACCATGAAACCGTTGAAATATATTGTTTTGGCTATCATGAGTGAATTTATTATAGCATGTTAAAATACTCTACATCACATGCTTTGTATGTTGACGATAACACTAACTGTAAATATAAAATAAATGGGAAAAGAACCGAATTATCGATCAAAGATAAATTTGGAAAGAATTTAATCACTGTACTGTTGGTGAAGTAATATTAACACTTCTGGGTTTTATATAAATGATTCTGTTCAAGGCCATTTAATGTTTCAAAATTTCTGGTTATAAACGATTATGGACCATTTCTAACATCGTCTTGTTGGCGTTGAATCAATTATCTTTTGATCATAGTTCCTGGGTTGTGCACACATCATTTAACTCAAATTTTCAAAGTGAGAATGATCAAATATTGCGTGCATTTATTGGTGTAGTTGTTACAGTGGCCTACTTCGGGCGGTTTCTCGAGGATCTAGAGCAATGCTAGAGATCGCGCGAAGTTGCGAAAGCAATGCTAGAGTGACGTCATGAACGTGCTATAGGACGGCCCACGAAGCACGAAAGTTTGTCTAGCAACAACTAGACATGCGCAATGACATGCGTAACCGCCCGAAGTAGACCAATGGTTAATTTAGAAGCAAAGCAGAACTAATGATAAAAATTGGTGGAAAATCCATGGATATTATATATTTCTTTTGCCAATTTTAGGAGGTTATTTAAAATATCCAATATATCCAAAAGGTTCTAGTTGATGCATAAAAAAATGTTAATGCAAAACTATATGTAAATCTGACAATATTTGACATTGTAATTTGGAATATTTATGAACTATGACAACAGCTGGATATATTAACCCTGTCCCTGCTGGATTATGAACCGGCGCTGGTCTTTATGACATCTCACCCTGTGTCAACTTATACTTCATACAAAATTATGGATTTTCAAATATAAACCTTCGATTCCAAATCTAAAATATTTCGTTATCTTTTAATTTTAGTAACCAGAGTATATATACCGGTAGTTCACGAAGCTCTCATATCTATTATGAGACCATAAGCACTCTTGTAGTGATCTATTATACATTATGATCAGGCATTTACAAGAGTGCTATGGTCTCGTGGAGAATATGAGAAACAATACACTTGGTGGGATCCCTTGTATGAAATGGCATAACCCCTATGGTAACCTTAACTCCAATCTTAAGCAATGGTATAGTCTAGGTTGGAGGTAAGATTGCATTAGAATTACTCCATTTTGTACAGGAGAGCTTTATATTATATTAATTGTGCCATTGTATTACTGTGACACATCTACGTCATACATTTGACCAAGAAACACGTTCTGGGAAGATTGTTCACACCAAACAAAACTGTTAACACCTTGATGCTTCGGTGTAAATTGTAGCCCCTTTTCCATTCTTGCTCTCTCCAACTCTCCCCCCCCCCCACCTTCATGTCCTAAGCACCAAGGTCCTTCCATTCCCTCCTCTTTGATTCTTCCAACGAGGTTCCATTACCCTTCCAGCCCTTCTATGTGCTATGACCCCCCCCCCCTCCCCCTCTTTTATTCCAATGAGGTACCATGACCCCCCAGACCAATTCTATGTACCATTCCTCCCCCCCCCCTCCCTCCCCCTCCTTTGATTCTTGCAATGAGGTGCCATGACGCCACCTCTTCCCATTGTCTCCGTCTATGAGACACCAGGGAAGTGTATTGCACCAATACAAGTCTCATTCCATTCCCACTGTGTGCTAATAAAATTACCTATGAATTATTTCAACGATTGGTGTATCCCTGCTTGCCCCAGCCATAAGCCCAGTAATCTCACAGGATCAGGGCCCACTTCCACAAAGATTTCTTGGTCGAAAACCTCGGTTAATTGCAATACTTTTCCTGCTCGACTTTCCACGAACAATTTTCATTCAGCAAATCTTTTAAAAAGCGGACATCCATGTTGGTTTTCAGGTGTTTTGTGACAAATAGGATGTTCGAATGCGAGGAAATGGGACAAAGACAATTTAATAATTTTGACAATCGGCAGATGTTGATTGTTTTGAGATGAGTTTTTCAGTTGAGTGGTCGTAGCGTGTTATTCTCTCTTCACGAGATAGGCATTAATATCAGTCGTTCTGCTTTAATAACTTCAGTAGTAACCAACGCTGACATATTTTGATTGCTATTTAATCTGAATGATTTGATTGCTATTTATTGTGCATGTTTGTTCACAGCATTGCCTCCTAGAATGTAAACAGTTATTTTTCTGCTGCATTTGGACATTAATCGTGGTTAGGAGCTATTTGGATGCGTTATGGTCTTGACGCTAGGTTAATAAGTTCGATACACTACTTGTAAAAATAAGACATTTATCGTGTGGCTACATGATATTGATATTGCAATAACCAAGACAATAATTGATTTATTTTGATGTTCAGCGACTCTTTTATAGGAAATCATAATCAACGTGTACTTTAACGTGGAAATTGAGCCACCAGTTGAAGATTCACATGCTACTGAAATAGAAATATGTGTTAATAATATGCAATGGTTGTAGTTTTTTTTTTCGCTCTCGCTATTTCAACAAATCATTGGATTTTGTTCCAAGGAGTGAATGAGATCTGAGGTTGTTTAGGACTTGCATGACATGAGAATGCAGGGATTGAAGGGGGAACGAGTACACAAGTGTGAGATCACGATTTCTTGTTGTATGATGATGGGTGGGTGAGGTGTGTGTGTGGGGTGGATGGGTGTAGTTAGATATGCAATTTAATGCATGCATGATTTCATGTTTCATTATTATGAAAATACTTTAAATTATATAATCCTAGACGTTTATATATATATTTTTTTTGGGGGGTGTATGGGGAGGTAATATACCCCATAGCCAAAACCCCACAACCATACCCCACCCCACCAGCTTCTAGATCGATCGATGACTTGCATTAATGTCGGGAACATCGCCAATGTGCACTGAAGTTTGCATGTTGTCCCCACACCCTACACCATGTTGCTATTTTGTGGTCACCGCCTAACAACAGTTTAACCAATCATACGGTTCAATCAGGAGAGAAAAAAACAATTACCACTCATACCTCTATATTCCTTTTTATGTACGTTCATTTTTGTTCTTTTATGACTTGCATGCAAAGGAATTAAAGAAAGAAAGAAAGAAAAATCTATCCCTCCCTCCCCCTCCAGCTTATCTCCCCTGAGTATACAGTAGCGGTTATTGATTTCGTTGTCGCTGACATGGCCCGCAAGATAAAACACTGTATTGTCATTCAGTATTGGCTGCGAAGCTTGGAGTTGTGCAATTCCGGTACATATATACGTTAGTGGGATAATCGGCTAATTCGACTTTCAGATAAAAATGTCAAATTGACGAATCGATATTTTCCGACTGCGATTCATCAGAGACCATATATACAGTATACATGGTCTCTAGACTCATGTAACATTATTGCTCAACTGATCTATAGTAAAACCGTATGCGGTCAGATGTTGATTCCGATCACGATAGCTTTTGGGAATCTCCGGTATAATGACCATGATATTAACACTGAAACGAATTTCGAGTTACACAAAGCGAATTTCCCAGGAGGAGAGATGCTTAATGATGTCTATCCATTGTCTTCCGTTAACAAGGTTGAATTAATTTGGGAGACAATTACGGCCACCATTAAACATCCTGGATCCAAATTTGATCATACTTTCTCGAGAATACATGAATAAAACCATCGGACTGTATCTGCATGGGTTCTTACAAAATAAAGGAATGTGTCGTATGATAGAAACCATTTTGAAATATATTTATTTTACTTGTTGTATTTGATACACTATTGCAGTTTTCTCAGATTTGGCATAATGAAATGGTAAATAAATGAAGGATTTCTTTTTTTAAATGACATTTTAAATAAACCTTTGAAAATATTATTGTGTTTGAATAATTAGAAAATTATGAATTAAAGAAAATAGGTCATTTTCATATTTTTAGGGTAGGAAAAATAATATTTTTGGTGATTAATTTATGTGTTCAAACTACTGAAAGCAATTATAAGTACAATAACTACAGTATAGGTATCAACAGACACTGGATTCCATTGTCGGAGCTATCATAGATTGAGATCTTTAACAGAGAAGAACCGACAAAAGATTAGTCTGTTATCTGCCCTTGAAGTACGTTTGTGTTAAAATAATGTCAATTTCCTAGGTTTTGAGACATTTTGATGAATTAGCCAATCCTCTGAGCTTAAAAACATTTTCAGGGGAAATATTGTAATGCTAGAGGGTCCTCATTTAAATGTCATGTAAACAGCTGTCTTCCAATGTTGTCTTGGAAGGGTGCCAGCTCTTCTGAATCTGATTGAAATCTGAATACAATATTTTTTCTGCCATTTTTAACATAACAAATTGAAAACTATAGTTTGGTAATTTGTTAAAAATAGTGAAAAGAATTGCATAATAATTTAGATGATATAAACTTTAATAATTGTATTCTTCTTTGATAAATTTAACAAGAGATAATATATGGCTCAACAAAGTTGAGATGGTAGCTAAACAGTGGGCAATGTATAAAAAAAAAATTAGCATTGTTAAAAATGTTAATGATTTTATTGCTGCAATTATAATTGTTTTTGCTATTATTATTATGATTATATATTATTAATATTATTATTATTATTATTAATATTATTTATTGTTGTTGTTATTATTTGAATTATTATTATTATTATTAATAATAATATTATTATTATTATTATTATTATTATTATTATTATTATTATTATTATTATTATAGGTTTTTATTCAATGTTGACAGACTCTTTGACAATGTCAGAAATATTGATATCCAGATCTGCATCACAGTTTTAATATCATTGCATGCCAGCCTCATCATGACATGCCTTTGTGTCATAGGGTCTCTATCGTAATTGACTCTTTAAAACCTATTTTTGTTCTGCATTTGGCACAAAGCAACAATTAATTGACTGTAATCATTATATATTTTTTTGTTATTGATAGGAACCTTTTTTACAGCTCACTTTTTTGGGGGCCTGGCATTTGGCACAAAGCAACAATTAATTGACTGTAATCATTTTTTTGTGTGGTTATTACCTTTCTCGATTTAACTCAGTTAAGCCGCACTTAATCACACTGTGTTTTATTTTCAGGAATGATTCTCTTGTCTCGAGTAAAGACTAAATCATGGCTTCCCATGTCGCCTTGCGCCAGATAAATGGCGGATTGCGTTTTAAAATAAACAGCAAAAAACATGGCCAATTCAGTCTCATTTCAGTTTTTTATTTCCCCATTGTAATCATTTTGAAATTGACCTTTATTGAAGAATTGCAAAGGTTGGAGACTGGCAGATTGATGTTGAAAACAAATTGAATTAAAGTAGCTAAAACAATGAAATAGTGACATATTTTACAATAAATTGTTTGTGGCGTATGTGTTAATCTAACTGCATGATTAATATGAATCAGTTTTCTATTGACCATGTCTAGCCCAGAGATTATGAAACTTTTGAGTATGATTTCATGCTCAAGCTCAAATTTCGTAATTTTGGGGCTTGGTTGGATTGGTATAACAGGAAAAAGGTTGGATAATATATTTATTAATTTCAGTTATGGATAAATCTAAAAGAAAAAGAAAATCAGAAAACAATAGGATAAATCTAAAAATAATCATCAGAAAACAATAAATATGTACTAAAATCCTTTGAGATGTCATGACTGTTCTTCTTTGTGTAATGCACAATTCTTATTACATATTTAAATGAAAAGCAAACATATATTTTGTAAATTCAACTTTAAAAAAATAGCTTATGCTGTAAATCGGTGGAATGAAGCAGATAATTATATGTTTGGAATGTAAAGCAAAATGACAGCCATTTTGTTCTAAAGCTAATATGGCACAGACCTTGCATGGGCTATTTGCTCTTGTAGCGAGTCTTTTGGGAAATTAGCTTCAAGTAACCTTCCAGAGTCAAGAGTTTGTATTTATTCCGTAATTCTCTACGGAAAACTCAGAATGCCGAATATGCCAGAGATGTCCTTAATTTGGTTTGTCAGTTGCAATTTAGTCCTCCTGAGTGTCAGCCATTTTGTTTTCGAAGTAAGATCGGGGAATTCTATGTGATTGCTAACCCTGAGATTAGATTTGTGTGTGTGTGTGTGTTGAAACGTGACCCAACTGGATTTCTATAGGAACATTCTATATGCTTAATGAATACCACAACTTTTAAAATAATTTGTTCTTAATGAAATAGGGCAATGATGATACTCGGATTTGAAGCCGAGTTGTTGCCTGGATTGCGAGTCCAACACTGTATTGACTTAAAGGAGGTAACCCTACTCATCGAGATCAGTAGGAATATTTTTGTGTTAATCATAGCGGGATTAATGCCTTATCTTGATGCTGTATGAAAAACACATGTAGTCAGGGATGAATTCAGGCTGCCCCGATAATTACTACACTACACTATGGTTGGCATAAGTAGGGATAAGTATTGCAGCCTGAATGCACCACAGGTGTGATATTAGATGTTCCAATTGGTCTTGGCCAGAGGGGTTACCCCATTGGCTCAGTTGGTAGAGTGTTAGACTCACAATCCAGTAACTTGGATTTGTATCCCATGATCAGCACAGTCCTCGGTTACAATTTGAGTTGTAAGATCACATCTGAGTACAAACAAGTTTAAGTGTTTTACAGTATTTCTAAGAGATATTTGGTTGATATCTGCTGTCCAAATTAGTTGGTTGGTTGAATTTAGGTTTAACTCTCTCCATGCTGAAGGCAATCAGATATGACATAAAAAGCTGTATATGTGTCTAATCCAGCAAGGAGACTGTTAAAACTGCTTTCAAGTTTATTTCACTCACATCACTGCTTGCGTGTTTTGTGAGTACATACCTAGTTTGTATCATGGAACAAATTTGCTCTGGTTAGTCATATACAATGACTAGAATTTCATATCCTGTTTCAGCCAAATTTACCCATGTTTGTGAACTTTCAGTGGAATAAAACAAATCCATTTTATATTAACAATGTCAACAACAGTTGCAAGTTGAAATCATTTGCAACATGTAAGACAAACTGAACAACTCCCAGTAAGAGCCAGTTAACCACATTTATCCCAGTAACGCTATTAAGATAGTCTTTAGAAATATCAGAAATACAATTTCATCTGATTGATACTAATGTTGATTCAGGAATGGTAAATAAAATTAGCTTTTGGTGTTCATGCATTGATGTTTAAATTCTCCTTGATCAAATACTGAAAGAAAATAACATTTGAGTTTTGATCCGAATTGGTGTCAGTCGACATCGACGCTCGACGTTCAAACAAGTACAAGGAAACCTTTCCACATCAATGGATAAACCAATGTGTATTGAACTTGGAGAGAAACGATTTCCTTCTTTTCAATTTCCATTTTATTTGAACAGGAAAAGGAAATAAGTGGTGTGAAAAATGTGAGGTTTCCATGGATATCCGTGTGCTCTAAAACGTCGCCATTATGTATGCTTCAGTTCATATTGACATTATACTTGTTATTTTACACCCAATTTTTCTGGTATGGAAATTCGATGCATATCTTTTCCAAGTTAATATGTTTCAAGTTCTGTCCTAATTTTTTTAAGTTCAAGCACTCAATATGGCTAATTAATAAGACATTCTGATTGCAGGGATAGAATTAGACACTCGTCGGGCAGCCCGATCCATTTATCCTAATGTTAATGTTTTCCTACGGGCTAGTAGATATTTCATGTTTTGTTGTGTTTTATCATTATATAAATAATTTAGCCGAAAAGCCAATTGCATATGCAATAACAGAAAAGTATATATTTTTAAAAGAACTTGACCCAAGAATAAAATGTTCAAGACAAAATATTTGTACCAAATTAATTCTCAATTTGCATACATCCCAACCAATCTTAAATGAATATTTATTCTCTGCGCATTGATACGATGAAACATTGCTCTAATGAAGACAACTTTTATTTGAATAATTAAGAAAATCCAATTTTGTTCACTGGGTACCAAAATACGTTAACCTTGGCCGTAATATTCTGTGTTTAATCTATTCGACGAAACAAATTAAAAGAATCATTATCGTAGTGTCAACCTTGATCTAGGCAGGAGTTCTCAAATGTCACGTGTAATACGATATATCCGATTGCACTGGTTATGGGGGTCTTTCAGTAGATTCCCTTTGATGACGATATTTATGAAAACTTATCACCGCCCAACTCTTTTTAAGCAGCTATTGTAAAAAGCTTACTGCAATTCTACAGCTTAAGGAGTAGTTTATATATGATTTGGTTTAGTGTTACTATAGTTGAACGAGACTGTTTTCATGAAACGACATGTCTGTTTCGTATTACATTACCAGTGTTAATTAAGAGAAACATTAATGGATGGTTGTGTTATCTAGTATTAGGTGGATAACATGCAATTTCCACATGATCTGGGCGACTGTTATTGAAACAATCATACAACAATTTTACAGATTCATATAGCAGGGCTATGAAAAGGTTATGCATGTTCTTCAGCTAAACAAAGATCGTAAGAACATTTTGACATAATAGGCCCCCTGGAATAACTTTCTCCTTGGTGATATTGAAAAACAGGTAAGGGTAATTGTCAACATTTGGCTATTGATCCATTGAACAGTGTAATAATAATATAGTGCTTTGAGCATGCTTTCTAGTGAGGATATTTTTAAAGAAATGAATGTTGAGTCATTAGCATTCATTGTGCCATGAAGCTAATGGGTCACGAGACCAAATTCCATGATGTGCGAAGCCATTATCCAGAGATGCCATTAAGACCAGTGCCAGTGCCTATTATAACTAATATTATAATATTATTATTATTATTATTATTATTAGTCAACATTATTATTAGTGAACATTATTATTATTAGTGAACATTATTATTATTGGTGAACATTATTATTATTATTATTAGTGAACATTATTATTATTATTATTAGTGAACATTATTATTAGTGAACATTATTATCATTATTATTATTAGTGAACATTATTATTATTATTATTATTATTATTAGTGAACATTATTATTATTATTATTATTATTATTATTATTATTATTAGTGAATATTATTATTATTATTATTATTAGTGAACATTATTATTATTATTATTATTATTAAATATTATTAAATATTTTCACTACAAGAACACTTTTATCCTTTCAATGTACTCTTCTGCTCTTAAAGGACACTGCTATCTGAGAACACACAATCAAGGTGATGACATTTCGGTTTCATCTGGTGTTCGGGGGCTATAGGAGGAGACCAAACCCTGATCATTAGAATCAAATCTTCCAGGTCACTGCTTGATACAAACCTGAATATGCAAACATGTCCTTAACCCTCTCCATGCTGGAGGCAACCAGAGATGCCATTAAGAGCAGTGCCAGTGTCTAATCCAGCAGGGAAAGGGTTAATGAAAAGTTTGCTCTCTCACACGGATAAAGACATATTGAGTATGAATTGTCATCGTTCCAGAGGGCTGAATTACTTTGGCACGATAAATGCTACGTGTTTTTTAAAAGAGCTAATGTGGTGTGAAGGATGGATTTATCTGATGTGTTTCACTTCATTTGTCATTTTGAAATGGCATTGATGTACTCGAGAACTGTTGGGCTGCTAAAACTGATGACATAAATATGCTTGTCTTGCCAACGTGAACAGTTCTGGTAATGTGAACAGTTTTTCTAATGTGAACAGGTTTTTTAATGTGAACAGTTTTGCTAAATTTGTGAATAGTTCTACTAATGTGAGCAGTTTTGCTAATGGGAAAAGTTTTCCTAATGTGAACAGTTTTTCTAATGTAGACAGTTTTGCTAAATTTGTGAATAGTTCTACTAATGTGAGCAGTTTTTCTAATGTGAACAGTTTTGCTAAATTTGTGAATAGTTTTGCTAATGTGAGCAGTTCTGGTAATGTGAACAATTTTGCTATTGTGAACAGTTCTGCTAATGTGAACAATGCTGTCAACACCAAGAACTGTTCAATAGCTTTTGATTAAGATTACCTTAACCTTCTCCCTGCTGAATACAAAAGTGTTCTATTTCTGCATGTGATTGGGCAACTTAAGTCGCCTTCAGCAGCGAGAGGTAGTTATTTTATAAGGTCATATCTGGTTTAATTATTGTGGGTTTCTTTATGTTTATAAATACTTATTCAACATCTAGATCTGAATACATGTAATATGACTTGGTCATCATGGAATGCATGAATCAACATGTAGCCCCTAATTGTCTTCTCCAAGAATTCTCAAATATCGCCTACATTGCCGCTTAGTATTTCTCCATTAATCTGCACCACATACACCCACATCTTCTTTATTATATATACCAGTACCCTAATTCTGCATGTTTGTCCGATTTCTTGTCGACCTGCATTGACCGACCTGCCATGATCATCACGTCTATGACGGGGGAATAATTTCAATTTACACGTTCATTCGATTAACCTACAAGTTGTTCTGGGTCACCAAACCAAAGGGAAACCGATTCCCTGGATCTCGAAATTCGACATGAATAAGTAACAATTGGCGCACACGGACCGACTTCTGGTGTTGATGTAGGTTTAATACTGCAGAGCTTGAAATCACCTGATGTTGTTGTCATTGGAGACAACACCAGTAGGGAGGCTGCTGGGAGATCCAGCTTTTCCCCTCGGGAGTGATCTCCCTTAGATGTGGAGGGTAATAAATACCTCTAGGCTCTAGTTCAGCATATCTATCGTGTCTTTTAGAGTTGTCATTGGAGACTGCACCAGAAGGAGTAATGCTGGGAAGATCCAGCTTTTCCCCTCGGGGGTGACCTCCCTTAGATGTGGGAAATACCAAAAAAATATCACTATTTAAAAAAAATATCTATTGTGTCTTATATCGCACGTTGCCATTGGAAACTGCACCAGGTTACTGTGAGGATCCGGCTTTTTCTCTTGAGGGTGACCTCCCTTAGATCTGGGAGATAAAAACCTCTGGTTCTGCTTGTCTATCGTGTTTATTGAGACAGCCAACTGTTGATGGAATATATATTGTAGTCCAGATTTAGATAGCTTCTTCAGCATTGGCTTTCTATACCATGTGCTCAAAGGGAGAAGGAAGTGGAGACCTTGGGACTTATTGCTTATTTATAGATCATAGGGGAAAGTAATGGGCAGAGATGATTATATGATCAGATGTGCGACTGTGAATCCAAACAGAATAATTGGAGCTTATCGGACGACTAGAATAGGTGGACTTTCTCTTGCCAAGTGGCGGATGGAAGTTTGCAATTATGTGCGCGGTTGTGGAACTTCGTACAGGCACAAATTAATATGTAATGCTGCAGAATTATGGAATATAGATTAATGTTTCTTAAGTGGGCCTGAAAGATCTACTCTTGGGGTAATGCTGCTAAATGTTTATTTAAAGTAAAGTGCTTCTGGCTCCGTACTGGCAGCTTATCCGGACCTTTTAAACATCAAATGCTCTCCATTATCTCATCATTTCCATCACAATGTTGACTGTATTTATTATTCTTTTTCCACTTTATATCTGTAGATTGATTTTGTGGTCGATAAAGTTTAATCCTTATTAGTCACTGTATGAGTGAAATATTCCTACTGCGATGTAAAAAGCATTAATTCAATCAAATAATTGTGCCAATATTACCCACAAAATATAGGGTTACTGTATTATAAATATTTTTAAATTACAAAAATAAGTACTTACAACTTTTCTAAAGATCCGTAATTAACTTTACTAAGTACTCTTCCTCAGTCATTTATTTATTTATTTTATTTTTAATTGGGGTTTAGAGCCACTTTCAAGATTATTTTACTTCATGACTTGTCAGTTTATTGCAGGACGAAACCTGCAACATCAGTAACACTGAATGTTATAGACAATAAACCTGCGAGTACCGACTGGCACCTTAGTTTATTAGCTCGATTGGGTTAAAGCATGGGTAAGTTTAGATTCAGAAAGTATGGCCAGCATTCCATTGATTAGATGGGGGCTGGAAAGGGCCATTATTCTTCCAGGTTTTCTCTCGCCTCGTGTAGTGTTTTGATAACTGACTGCCAATGAATGATGGAGTGCTTCTCTTCCTGCCAGACACGAATGGTCCCTCACGATCACGGAAACAACTACTTTTTTTAGTCTTGTCTTCTTTTTTTTGTGTGGAGAAAATTGTTTTTCCGAAGTCATCCATTGCGTTGTTTTGTAATGAGAGAGAGGGGAGAGGGGGAGAGAGAGAGAGCGAGAGAGAGAGAGAGAGAGAGAGAGAGACAGAGAGAGAGAGAGACAGAGACAGAGACAGGCACAGACAGGCACAGAGAGAGAATGATAATGACAGAGAGACAGAGAGAGAATGATAATCACAGAGACAGAAGAGAGAGAGAGAGTGATAGAGAGAAAAGGAGAGAGAAAGAAAGAAAGAGAGACAGAGAGAAGAGAGAGAGAGAGATGCTATGTATATTACGATCACGGAAACACCTACTTTTTTAGTCTTGTCTTTTCTTTTGGTGGAGAAAATTGTTTTTCCGAAGTCATACATTGCGTTGTTTTGTAATGAGCGAGCGAGAGAGAGAGAGAGAGAGAGAGAGAGAGAGAGAGAAAGAGAGAGAGAGAAAGAGAGAGAGAGAGAGAGAGAGAGAGAGAGAGAGAGAGAGAGAGAGAGAGAGAGAGAGAGAGA
>JAUTBV010074980.1:0-19423 GCA_032361325.1 Lepetodrilus fucensis
ATTCGATACATGAGATCATTGACATTATTGTAATCATGAAAAGGTTATTTACTAGTGATGGCAGTATCATCATTACATAGTGACATATACTAGACGCAAACTTAATATCGACACACATTATTATCCCCCGGGGGTGTCACACATTAGTCAACGGCACGTTTGAACTCACGATGAGTGAGTGAGTGAATGATCATATATAATGTTCATAGAAACTAACGATATTAGCGGAAGAATTTCAACATAACATTATTCAAGATAGTTAAATATCGGGTCTAAATAATGTATAACATCATAATGCCTAAAGCGGTAAAGACAACATAACACTTCAAGAATAGAATAATACTTCCATAAATCTGAACAATCTCTTCAATGAACGCGCATCATATGTAATCATATGTTTCTCTCTGTTGTACGTTTGATAGATTCTGAGGACAATTCGTTGCCGCGAAACGATATCGATTTATTTTAAAGCAGACTTTATATGATATCTAACCATTACCACCACCATGTACTTCAGATAATTCTATGTCTGCTGTAGTGTCGTTCTTTGGTACAGAGAAGGCGTCAAATCACGAAGTGATGAATTGACCTGAGCTTGACGTTGTCAATGCCGCTGTAGATGTGGTGGGTTTTTTTAGAACGAGAAGACATGATATATGGCATATGTCACCATATGGAAAACACATTACGAACATGCTCTGCCGAAGACGAAGAAAAATATATCAGTTGCATCTCGAGGCTAAAGTAGATATCCGGAAGGATAGGGTGGCAGGGCGTATATATCAAGGCTGTGACTACACTGTACACTACATGTCCATTACCTTGTAAACAGCACACGCATAGCACCGTGCAGTGATCATAGAATCTGACAAAACCCTCCACGGAATGTATTCACCTTCCCAGAGTAGGAACCGTATTGATATCACATAAAAACAATCTTCAAAGTTCTTCAGAAAAGACGTTCATATTACCTCGGAACCATAAAAAAAACCGGTATTGTTTTTTTGTGGACCTGGATTTTGTTATTTCTTTTCCAGAACAAATGGATTCCCGATTATCAAATTACTTCGAGTAGTTCGAGTAGAACAATTTGTTATCGTTAGACGTCCTAATTGGTATATACGAATTGCCAAAGTTATTGATAATTAGGAACCTTTGATGGCTTTGTAGAGGAGTGTGTTAATAGATCATGAATCATTTAACCAGCTTGTTCTTGTATTTATACAGACTGTATGAGATTACACCAGCATGTTGGCAATAGCATGGTATTGTATTACCCACCCATTTTTTGATAATTCATTATACAAAAAAATAAACATAAAAAAAATAGTATATACCTATTGAATCACGAGCATCCAAAGCATACGGCGTATGAATATGAGTATGAATATGGAGTAATTTGATAATCGGAAAAGAAAGAAAAAAAATCCAGGTCCACAAAAAAACACTACCGTTTGTTTTATGGTACCATATGCAACCATACTATTTGAAAATATATTTGACATGCGTACATTTGCGTTCATGCTTAGATGAGTGAGTGAATATGGAGTTTAACGTTGCAGCGGGTCATGCATGGATAAAGCGAAGGGTCACAATACATTTCCTCATAGCAGGTCATACTCCACAGATTATGAGTTACATCTCTAATATTGCTTCTCAGACAATCATTGTTTTCGTACCTCTTTCACGACGAGCACAGGATCCCATAGCATTAGGACACAAGACCCCAGAGAAAGCACTGTCTACCGCTTCCTACGTTAGCGATAATACGCAGAAATGGACAATTACGTCTAGTCTGTTCCGCATCAAAATCCATCACGTAATTTGATTGGCTTATAATTTGGATTGCACTCGGCAGTCGTGAAAACGATGGTTATCGTCTGACATTTCTTGGATAGAAAAATAACCCAATTCCAACACCAACTGACACTCTGTCAAATCGTCTTCGGTAGAACGTGTTTCTGCCGACAAGTTCTGTGACAAGACGCAGAGGTTATTTCTAAGGACGCTTCGTAAATGCGTCCTCATTGGCAGTGAAGGGACGAGGAACGCCGGTAAACAAAATTACAAGGAATTATTTCTACGTGGAACCCATAAACTTCTAGTAGTTTGTCAACTCTAGGTTGTTTTTTACCACTCAATGAACAGTGATTTGAGAATCGTGGAATAGATAACTCTGCTTGTAAATAAGGTGGATGAACAACATAACGAGACCCTGATTACAGTAAACCACGTTCAATCCGCGTCAGTTAATAATTATATATAAAAGAAACGTGTAGCTCGTATGTCCATGCAGTGCATGCATTAATCACGTTGGTTAACATAAAAATCGGTGACGTTAACAATCATAGATCTATATGACTCAAACCTGAAAACATATATCACAAATAGATTCGTGGATAACAAAGAGTTATCGAACTTACCACAATTGTTTTGGAATTGTCCTACTTTTGTGATATTCCAAGTCTTTATCTGGAACAGAAGAAAGACACAGTTACGATAACAGTAGGTACATATTTTATAGATTGCATAATATAGGGACAAAGTACATCATAATTATTACACATGCCTATATACTATCGTGATGTAAGTGAAATAATATTGAACGTGAATATAAACCCAAATCCAAAAAAATAAAACACTTTAAAAGACTAGTAATCGCTGCACACTGATCGTTTAGCGTTCCAATTAGCATGACCACCATTGCGCTCTACGTAATGGACTGTAGGCGTATTTTGTACACACACGCGCGGGGCGCTCACAGACACACACACACGCACGCACACACACACACACACACACACACAAACACGTACGGATGCACAAACACTCAAAATATTAACTATATTTAGCAATTTGCCACCCACCAGAACGTGCATGTACGAGTCCGGACAATCTTGAAATAGTCATTAAAATAATTCCTAGGAAGACCATGTGCCTTAATACATGTTTCAGTGTGTCAGCACCATCTTTGTACACGCTAATGATGTCGTTTCAGTTTTAGGGAGAGACAGAAAACGTGCATGGCCATGGACCAAAAAGGACAGAGGTCACCGCAAATTGTATTTTACGACGTAAAGAATTGCTGGGAGAAAGGGAACATGCCTCGGTGTCTAGCGATTCTGCAAGGGGTTGGTTAAGGTGACGCACTCTGCCTTTGTGTTTCATCATTCTGTCCACTTAAAGTGTTGGTCAGAGCTTCCTTCTCTTCAGACAAGATCCATTAGGTACGCGGCACGGATACCGCTTCTAGAACAACCAAATACTGGGGAGTAGGTCTCCATTAGACGAGTCCGCGGGCTTCCTTCCTACACTAGACTCACGAGTTGTTCTACTGCGATAGTTCTGTATCCAGAGTAGATGCATGGTGTCCGATATGAACACATTGTTCGAAACACATATTATAAAATGTTTAAACAAAATAATTGCTTATTTTTTATTTTTTTATTTGTGTTGGGGGTGGGTGTGGGTTGGGGGAGGGGGGGGGGGGTATATGAACAGGTAATGTAAAAGGACACTCTGTCAAAACCGGCATATTATTTTGATGCAAACTATTACGAAATTTAAATAGAGTGCACTGTATTTAGATTCAACATTTAGCAAATAATCCATCCTTGGCATTACTAACAGACGCTAGATGCAACCAATCTTCTACGACATGATGATTACGTAAAAAGTGTAATATTATAATGAAGGCAAGTCGACACTTTCTGATTGTTCTTCTCTCGGTTCCGACTTTGATCTGGATATCCAAACATATGCGATCATCCGATGCATCATCATCATCATCTTAATTATGAATCTTAAGACAAACATTGGACAATTTGATGGATGGCTTTAATATGGCCTCATGACATCGGTGCACACGTTGAGCTTCGTTATAGTCTTAAAGAGAAGAAATATGTGCATATCTGAAGCCGCTGCAATATAAATGTGCGACCAATTTAACTTCATCATACTCGCTGACCTGAATATGAACGGTTATTGTGCAGTTATTCTCAATAATAACAACGCATGAAATCATACGAGGCGTTTAATAACCAACCCTTAATGCCAGCATACGATAAACTGCAATATATCTTCATAAAAGGGATCGTATTTATTGATAGGGCCCTAAACATAATAGTATCCCTTCCCAGAGATCCAATCACCGGATGTCAGCCTGCTAGGATATGAAGGCAATCCATCACAGTCCTACACGTTCTACTGTGACTAGGACATAATGTTCTAGGTTAGATCCTTCTCAATATCAGATCCACAGCTCAATAGATACAAGGACTGTTGAGCTACCGTGATCTCCACAATTCAGGCCTGTTCCCATTGCGATGTGTTTGCATACTATTAAGTACAATTGAACAGGATATTGATAGTAATACGCTGTTGTGCATGTCCACATTGGCTAATATTGCCAATACAGCCAGCTATTGATACGCTTTATTATTTGTTTGGCGATTTCAGGTAGGATGCAACCTTGATAAAAACAAATATCATAATATAATATTTACAAAAGCTCGGTATTGTCATGTTTGCTGATCTGCAAATATTATATATTTGCAACATGCAACTATTTCACACGTTCGTGTTTATTTGTATCCCGAGGAAATAGGCATATACATACACATACATGAGGCATTAAGTGCTTCCTATAGTGATGTTATTATTGATACTTCTGTAAATAGTAACCTGACGAAAACTTGAACGCTCTTCCAAAACCAAGCACTCTTTCCGCAACAACAGAACTAAAAGCAATAATATTTCGATCAATAAATTAGTGGACTATTTTATGTATTGCTGATCGTAACTCCAACGGTTTATATTGATAAGAAATATCGACGTGCCCTACATTATGGGATGCTTTTATCGAGGAGGTTGGCTTGGCTGGTTCCGCGAATAATGTTATGGTAATTTGGTATGGGAGAATTATGAAGAGTAACGTACAAATGTCAGATTGATTTCCTCTTGGACATCTATTCCTGTACCAGGGGTTTGGCTCGCTTCATTTAGCTTGTCAATCTCCAGGAGAAACCGTTCCACAAAAGCCCTTCCACGTGATTACCCTACCCCAACCATTGTAATTACTCATTTCACTACATTAGACCTACGGTGTGTGTTTAATTTCGCATTCAGTCGCTTGGACATTCGATGACAAGACACCGACGAGCAGAGCCGTGTCGGGCCGGGTTGGGCCGGGACGCCGCCATTACCGTCCTCGAACTTGGGGAGGGATTACTATTAACGTCCTATGTACCGCTTGGATTTGCATTATGCCTACTCATTACTACGAGAGTTGTAAATAACAATCAAGGCCTCATTTGGTATTCAGGCATTCGGTTGTCGTGATGACTGGGATACTCATGAGCAGGTTCTGCCCCAACAGCAATTGTTTCCAGGAATAGAGACTCTGAAGACTAAATCCAAATGCATATCTGCTACTGCAGTGCATCTGCACTCACAAACGGCTCTGAGTACGGATAATGCATAAAGGGAGCTTGCTTCGTCTCGGGAAACCTCTAAATTTCAACACGCAATTACAATACCTCGACATCAATACGCAAGACCAACGTAGACATCTGGAAAATGATAAAAGATAAACAGAAAGCTGCAGTTTGCATTGCCTATCGTTGAGAGATATATACAGTAATAGAGGTTGCACTTATATATATATACTTTGTTTCACCGCAATGTCTAAGGACGAATGATATAAGAAGGCATTGAATGCTATGTTAGAGAAACCATTGGTACTTTCGCTGTCACAATAAATCTGGATTCACGAAACATAATAATATACTATTATTTCCATTACAGGTATGTGCAATTACATAAACACTATTCTAATCACAAAGGGGGTACTATTGATGATAATGTAGTTCTCACGTCACCGGTTTCACATGTTTATATAGGTTTTGTTTTAATCGCTGCCAATTCGACTCTAGGTACCGAATCACGCATTATATATTCAGATCACACATACACTTAAAAAGGACACCAAATGAGCTACACTTAAAAAGGACACCAAATGAGCTACACTTAAAAATGACACCAAATGAGCTAAACCTATTTCAATTACATTAAAAGTTGTACAATAAATGTGTCGTATATGGTGGATTAGTTAAGTTCAGCCTACGTGTTCTACATCACTCGTTCCACCCACGTTCTCCACAGCCTAATGTTATTACGTACGTATCCATCAAGGGCCCGCGAGTAAATGGTATTACTTGATGCTTCGCTCGGTGCCAGTCGAGACATTACCCAGAATTGATCCCTCTCTGCATCCGTCTCCTCCAGGGGCGTGCTTCAATGTTCCCTGAATCTTGTTCCTCTTCATCTCTTGGCCAACGGCGTTATTTTCTACATGCGTCTTCATATGCATTTACAGATCTGGCAATAGACCTTGAACTTTGCTTGGAAGAAAATTTGAAGTAAAAAGCCTATAGTGATCACTAAGCCGGTGAATAGGATTGAGATAATGTAATGTGATCATTTTTCTGACGGTCACACGCCCATATTACATGCACAGCATGCAAGGTTTCGGAATAAAGATTCGAAACTACAACGATGCCAGAGTATATCATGAATATGTGCTATTTTATGTTTGCTTAGATAGTCCATGTTGACCTAGACACCACGTGTAATACAGCACATGTAGTGTCAATTATTGGTGGAAGTTGTAATGAAGCCGAACCTCTTCCGTGGTTGCACCTTTTTTTAACTTTTTGCAGTAAGCGTGCTTGGTCATTAACGACATACAATGCGTTCATCACCTCATTGAATCCCTCAAAATCAATAGAATACTCAACTGTCCGGCTTTCACACTGAAGACTAGTCACAGTTTTCCCCCCAGTGATTGAGCTAACTTAATATGCAGAAACCGACTCCGTGCCGTGTGGTAGTTGGCTGTAGTCGATCAACGTATAACAGCATGGGGAGGTTTCAACCAAACGCTGGCTAGTATGCAAAGGCAGATTTAATATTTCCAATAAGTTTAGCGGAGTAAGCCCACTGAAGTCAGACGGAGTTCCGATGGAGATTATCACGGGCAGCGTGTGTGGATATGACAGACTGTCATAGAAAGTGACTGTAACCCTCCGGGAACCCACGGGGTTTGGCAGATGAGGAATTGGACAATTACTCTGATAGTCTGTAAGCTTGTCAACAATATGACACGATTCCCCTTGTGGAATTCAATTCCGCAAGCATAACCAGCAAGACCTTGGCTTCTTTCAAAATGTCTTTGACTGTCATTACATAATGCCTACGTGCATTTTACAGTATAGCGGGGTATATTAGCCACACTTAACTCTTTTCGATAGCGTCCTTAGCCTAGGTTATTTATCAGTTCAAAACACATTCTTCCATATACGTGTCATTGTTTTTACCAAGCACACATTCGTTGCAATAGCCTCTGTATTTCATGCCTACGTTATCTAAATGCACAAGAACAGAATAGGTAGTACCGGTATTTGAACCGGATGTATTAGTTAACAAACCTGTGGTTTTGAAGCAATCTAGTATTTAAAAAATGAAGACCATTGCTATATTAATGCATGGTACTTCTGTACATAGAGCGTGGGTAATGTATGTATATTTTTAAAGTACGAATCTTGGCCTTTTTTACTTAGGGATCGTTATTCTTTTTAGACGCGGTGGACCATAACGCATACCGCAACCAGCTACATCGTGATGGCGCGATCGTTCGAGGCAACTCATGACTGTGTTCTGAACATGGACCTATTAAGTCCACCAAGCCTCAATATGCTGTCCGACGTCTGTGTCAATTGGCCTTGCAATACCGAAGAACTTTGGTATTTAAAAGACAATAGCAGGTGAACTGAATGTCAGTTTCCGTTTATATCGATCTGCAATCACAAGCAATCACTATGTCACTAGACCTACATTATTTATGCGTTCTAATATAGACAATAACGTCTTGTTACACGGTGATGCGGATTGGATCTCAGAGGACATGCCCGGGATGGAAGTAGACGGACGTTGTATACTGACTTTCAAAAGGACTCGGTGAAGAAATCCAACACACACTGCATAGCCCAGGAGTTGATTAGTGCCTACATTACGAATAATAACAAATTTAGGTGACCCTTCGAACAGTCAAACAGAATGGTGCAAATATGACATGTATCGAATTATTGATTCGAGATTCCGAAGGTGTATTGGTATGTGTTTTTTTCTCTCCCCATTTTCAAGAATATGCATGCCTACATCCGGAAGATGATCGACAATTTGATATTGGAAGCTACAAAGTGATGCTGCAAGGGATAAATTAGTAATCAATAATTTAATTTGCTAAATCACTATTAACAAGACAGTTCGTTATCGTACAACTGTTACACGGGAATGACATCCGGACATTAATAAGAAATTAAACTAAATTTAGATATCGAATTTTCATCTATCATGATAATGAGTAAACAAAATGAAATGTGCATTAACATGATGAAATCGTTATCTATAGATCATGCATTGCGTATGAACATCAACATCTACTAGTATAGATATTGACGTGTTAATATATAATTCATATTGTAGCCGTAAAAAACCCGAAGAGATAGGCGTACGATATTGATAATGCTATAGATCGACACTATTGCAATTGGCAGCAATGTAAATATCAACGGAAATCTTTGTAGATATCGGATATACCTTGATGGCAGTTTTGGCCTACAATGATCGCGTGTGGTTGATGATATTAAAAACACACAATTGCAATGTATTTCTGGAATACTCTTGACACTACGGTATATTGACTGCATGATGCATGTTTCAGGGTGCGCATGTCCTGCATAAGAAATTATACGTTTTTTTTCTTTTCTTTTCTTCTATATGTCATTATATCAGAGCTAACACCAACAGAGGCGTGTACATATCTCTTGGAAAACAGCATTCCTGTAATTTGTGAGGTGGCACGGAGACGGACAGGAGCAGTGTGATCACAACACCATGGTATTATTAGTTGTTGAGCAAAAATGCACAGTGATTTTGAGTTGTTTTGCTGGCGGGCTGGGTCGTAATAGAAATAAATTACCAGAGCAAAAAGAAAAACGAAAGTAGGAAGTGCAGACCGAGATGAAAGGTCTTCTTGTGTTGTTCTCTGAATCCTGCAATTACCTCGAGCTTGGGTGACCGGGAGAGGCGACAAATAATGCATTAAGTGAAGACAGGTATGGCAGGAAACTCTCTCACTGCGATGTAGAATGTAAGAAGATGCAATGGAAATGCTGTGTTAAATCGAATCTTTGCTGGCCAGGCCCATTGTTTAACTTCACTTGCCAGTTAAATGTAAATGAAAAGAAATGTCAAGAGCACAACATCTTTGAACATTTCGAAAGATGATTTAAGAGCTGATGATTATTATATATTCTTCTCTTACCGGCCATCTTATAAATACCATATTTATTTTCTACTGAACTTTGCAATATGTATAGAAGAAACGGTATATGCATGCTCATCAGATTGCAGAAACATGAATAATCTTTATATATGTCTAGCTTCTCAGATACATCATAATGTTATGTGATCATTGCGCAATGAAATTGAACATTTAATATAAAAACATGTTTACTACTTTCCTAACACTCATGAACTAATGAATGCTATGGTGGTTCACATTGTCAATATTGCCATTGATATTGTTTCTTAATGGAAACCGAAATGAAATTCAATTTCCGAACTTGATCCTCGGTCTTGCAACATGATATAGGGTAGTTTAAGAGAAGATATAATATGACATAATATGTAATTGTACGTTAATTGAAAGCCGTATTAAGAACCTTTTTGTCATGCATATTCACCACCCATGTATGTCGTTGGCCATGTCAAATTCTATTTTCATTATCTGGATTTAATTTGAAAGAAATGCTTAGCAATAAATGTCGCTCCAAAGAAGACAATTACGTCAAGACGTAGGACTATGTTGGAAAAATGTGATGCAATGCAACAGCTATTGCATTAATATGATGAAGTTATCGTACCCTTATTTGTCAACGTGTTGCACTTCATGGCCACACGTAAGTCTGAAATGTCGTATCATCAAAACTCGCATGCCTCTTTACTTGGGTTCAGAACATATAGATAATGACCACAGCTGTAATTACTCACCACATGTTCAAGCGCATGCTCCTATATAGCCACGGAACGTTCAGACTTTACATATAAAGAGCCTGAACAAATTTCGAAATTCTAGAAATGAAGCAATACGAAAAATAACACCACTTTGCAATATGGATTTAAACATCTTTGCGTCTAGCCTGTGAATAAGCCATTCTATCAAAACGCCTAGATATAAACCAACGGAAAAGGTTACATTCCCCCAATCTTCTTCAATGTATATGTGACAGTTTGTCTCGGGGCAGCTAAAAGAAACGATCATGGGCTCGCCAGGCGTCCAGTTGCGCATGTAGATTGGAGGTCACGTACTGTAGGGGATTGCAGTTGTGTAATTATGTCGGGGAGAAAGGATACGTAAATCGTAATAACAATTGATGACTAGCTGAAAGTAAGGCGTCGAGATTTCTAGGACGAAATCGCAACGTCAAGAGTGCGGCAATTGGACAACAAATTTATGTGCGGAGGCGAAACGCGAGTCTATAGGCTTTTGTTATTATTGTATATAGTCCTCGGTAGTTTAACCGAGTGTAAAGATAAGAGAGAAAAATCGAATGGTGAGGTCAAACAGCTTATCCTTGTCTGTCCGATCTTCACTTTGTCTTGCTATATGGCATTGTCGGAAGAGGATAAATAATTGGCTTTCTCACGAAATACGACCATTTCGTTTTGCCAGAGCAATAAACAAGCCAAGTTGATGAGCCAGTAATATATGTTATTGCAATATAAAGTATCAATGATAGGTAGACTTGGTTAATTGGAGGCCATGCACACAAACAAGGCATACCAGTACTCTTGAAGTACTTCACAAATTGGACTGTTATTATATGAAGGTGTGAGATATTTCTGACGTTTCTACATTTACGGCTCAGTTGTAGAAATGAACTATGGTTACAGTTTCAAGTGACCAGCATTGGTATTGTGAAGGATAATAAGCATGGGTAATTGTATGGTGTTCTCACTATCTTTGGCATCAACAATAAGTACAAAACAGGTAGCTCTCGTTATGCGGATATAGTTATTATTTTACTCGACGGAAGCCAATTTATAAAGTATCATTATCGTTTTACTGTCATAATGGAACATATGTTAATATCCTCTCGCATACTTCTTGTGTTATTTGATAATTCACAAATAGGTAATAAGAACTTAGACACTTGCGTTTGGTAAATTTCAAATGTGTCCAACCTATGGTCGGAGTTCTTTATGAATATGTTCGCCTCTATATCATATCAAGGTATTCATTTGCCCAACTCGCCTCGCCTATGGTGAGAGTTTTCTTTATGAATTGTTTCGCGTCTATATAAGATCATGATATTCATTTAACCATGACGTCATCTTCATTTAACCATGGCATCATCTTCATTTATCCATGGCGTCATCTTCATTTAACCATGGCATCATCTTCATTTATCCATGGCGTCATCTTCATTTAACCATGGCGTCATCTTCATTTAACCATGACGTCATCTTCATTTAACCATGGCATCATCTTCATTTATCCATGGCGTCATCTTCATTTATCCATGGCGTCATCTTCATTTATCCATGACGTCATCTTCATTTAACCATGGCATCATCTTCATTTATCCATGGCGTCATCTTCAGCCCACCCTTGCACACACTGATGTCCAATCTTTGAGGAATGACTTAGTAGAGGTAACATAATCCACTCTATTTATATTGCCTTACATACCACCAGTCCGGGGTCAGACTCGTATACTATTTCCAGCGTCATAATATTAATTTACTAACGGGAGGAATATAACGGAAATCAATATTTATTTGGTAGACTGCTCCTTATATTAACTTATAGAACGCTAGGTTATTAGCACACACTATATAATCCCTGACTAAACTCTGATTGCAACGGCGATGCCCTACTTCAACGTTTGCACGTTATAAGATTCTCAGACTATTCTTTGCCATCTCAAGTGCCAATATTGCGGAACCGGAAAGGCCCGCATCGATTCAGCATCCAGCAACCTGCTATGAAATGCTACTCTGTCGCCAACGTAATCCATTCATATTCCTACCTGTCGGCCTTTATTTGGTGTGGTTTATTTCCATGCAACACAATACTCTGTGATTTCCGAGACCCGGCTTTGGTCACTTCCGGTAGATCGCAATTTTCTTGTCCATGTGGCTCACTTTCCTCCACCAAATTGTGATATATTACAGCCCCCGAAATCCAGTTACGTTCCCAGAATAGTATTATGCATGACTCCGATCTAATAAGACCGAGGGGAAGAATTTCATCGCAAAGAAAATAACCTTCGTATTAAATTGATTTTTGATTGTCAAGGAAAAGGCGTCATGTTACATATAAATGACTGGAAGGAAAGTTGACCAATAACTTCATAACGGACTGTTGTAGCTGGAACTGAGGCGGCCATGAGGAAGTGTGCTTAGAGAATAATCACCGGGATTTGTGATGGAAGATGTGTCTGTGAATATTCAAAAGACGAACCAGGCAGTCTACTATAGCTTGTTCGAGCCAAGGGTTACCGTTAATAGTACGCGGGAGACAATTCGGTAGACGGAGCTGAAAATATATTTTATTGATGCTTTCGTTTAATCATACTTTCTAGAACCACGTTGCTTCCCCTACTGTACAAAAGTGGCATATTTGGTCTTTCGTAATATGAATATATTTATTTTGCTTTGACTATATGTTTAATTATACTTCTAGCACCAAGTTTCTTCCCCTACTGTACAAAAGTGGCATGTTTTGTCTTTCGTAATATGAATATATTTATTTTGCTTTGACTATATGTTTAATTATACTTTCTAGCGTTAGGTTTCTTCCCGTACTGTACAAATGTGGCATGTTTTGTCTTTCGTAATATATGAATATATTTATTTTGCTTTGAAAACATAACGTTAAGTGTCTATGCATAGTTGATATGAATGTGAATACTATCAAGTATTGTAATAAAGATCACACATCACTAGATGTCAATGGTTAGATGAGGGAGACAAAGAAAATCGTTAGTATATTTAATGAACTAATACTAATATATATATATCGCATAGATCAAGAACAGATGTATCATGTATTTGACTGTGAGGGACCTATCTATACAAACATGGATGTAATATAGGAACATTAGATCTGCATAATGATCTTGCTGAACGCTGATGGTTCTCCTTATTGGAATTGACGTGATCATTAGCATTGTTCAGCAACACGAGAAACTGAACATTCGACTCAATTAGACAATAGAAGGCAGCGATGTTTTTCAATAACCGGAAATGACTACTACCCCTCGAGGTATACGTATGGTGTCCAGGGTTGTCGTGTCATCGCTCACAGAAACCTCCAGGTGATGTCGGCTGTGATGAGCTATCAATATCTAACAAGGATGCTCAACTCAGCCTCAACACAAGCTGTAGACGTTAGAAAGATACGACCGTGCAATTATAATTGTCATTATTACATACATGGACTGAAAAATGTAATATCATTTTAAATTTTGAAGTTAATATGATGTAATATCGTCTTAAAATTAAGTGAATATGTGTATGCATTAATTGACGACTATGTTGAGAATGTGACATACTAGTCATTGTCAAAGACATTTCATAGTAATATATTCGATTTTTAATGATTTTTATATTTTTGGAAACATTCCTAGACTATATGATATAGGATTTGTTGAAAACATGTCAAAATTATTCAAAATTGAAAATATTGCTACTAAACGTCTTTGACAAGGACTAGTGACACAAGTGAAACTATGCACTGTATAATCTTCCATGATGATTATTTTCAAATGCGTCTGGCAACACAACCTAAGCCATGATTAGCTCTACGGCTAGGTAGAATAAACCTGTTTGTCGTAAGGACTGGCCCTCAACTCAACAGCACATAAAAGCTGCTCATCTCATACTTAATAGTAATCCACATGCAAGGGACAAATCGACCATGGTTATTTTTATCCGAAAACATGTAGTGTTTCACCGGTCGATATCGAACTGCTTCGAGTTAATGGTGTTCGTTGACTTCTGAGAATACAGGTGCTACAATTAACTTAGGCTGACTGCCAGAAAGTAGGAATTATGTCTTTGACAAAGCACGTCTTCGATAAAGCAGAGTGTTCTTGAAAAGACCACAAGTAAGTCAAAGATGGAAACATTAATAATAATAATAATAATGTTCGCATTTATATTGGGCCAAAACCCACATCTAAAAATATAAAATATCAAATCCAAAATCTAAAACGTGAGCATAGCACTACCACGGTCAATGGATCAATGTGCTCTCTCTTTCCTCTTCAACTCCCTGAGAAATATACAACCCAAGCTGTCGTTCAAGATATTAGATGGTTATCATGTACGTACCGAGTAACTCATGTTCAAACTGCGTAATTCACTAATTTGCCTACGATGACATTACAAGCTTTTCAGCCAGTCTTTCAGTGTGGGGCATGATCATGAACAACTCGTCGGTGCTCTCAGATTCCCGGCCATCCAATGCAATCTTCGGTGACAATGCTAACATGGCAAGGTCGTTTCTCGTAGTTGACCCTAGAGTTACTTCCCCTTAGTTATATACTATTACAGGTAGTTGTGAGTTTGAACAGTGAGTAGACTGGGATACGTAGGGCATGTTATCTACTAGGGATAACACTCTGGCTGTGGCATTATTGTTTGAAGACATCGGTAACCAAATGTTGTTTCGGAAGTGAAGTAAAATAGCGGTAGTTGGATACTTAGGCCTACTTCGGGCGGTTTCTAGAGGAGCTAGAGCAATGCTAGCGTTCGCGCGAAGTAGCAAAATCAAGGCTAGAGTGACGTCACGAACATGCGCACGAAGCACGAAAGCTTGTCTAGCAACAACTAGACATGAGCAATGACACTTCAAGGCTAAATTAGCGTAACCGCCCGAAGTAGGCATTAGTAACCTTCGGCTGCCTAGGAACACATCAAAAGGCACATCCATTTGTGAAAACTGTTCTGAATATTGTTATGTTCTTATTATACATAACATCGAGAAGTGATGAGATAGTTTGTATGCAAGAGTTGGCATGTTCTGTCAAATACCATGACCTTTTCTTGTTATATCTGTTAATGCATTGAGCTCTTTCACATATCATGTTCATGCATTCCTATATAAATGTACTACTTGACATACAGTGTTTTGTTTCAAACTGTGTCAAGTTTCTTCAGCAAGCATAACGGGTGGTCGGTATGAAATAGTATCTAGATATATAATTAATTCAACGAAAAGGAAGTCCCCGAGCAATTACTACAACTTGAGTTTCTTACAAACAATCCACAACAAAGCTCATCTCGCACATGAAGAATAGTTCCGGGCGGTCCATCGACTAAAACCTAGTTTATCTTCGAATTGAAAACCCACATGCACACATCGAGAAATGAAAATCGAAGACACAAAAGTAGTGTTCTGCCTTGGGCAGCAGAACTGACAGCTAGTATAGACATTTCAGTGAATAGAGAAAGCACGCCACAGCGTCTCGTGTCAAAATGGCGCCCAACCGTTAGACTAGCAATACGTAGACGTGGACACGTTCTGCGACGCAGACGTGAATGACACGTAACCAGCACAGACTTCGGGACGACGGCGATGATATTAGAAAGGAATCGATAGAGCAGAAAGAACGGCGTGATCGGTGATCCCCGATGATATACGGAAGAAGCAAGGAAGTACTTGCCGTGACAGGACCATCAGCGCCTTAATACCTGCCTGCGTGGATTATATCTCAGAGTCGGGTAATGTAGTCGACCGCACGAGACGTGGAACGTATGCTAAGACATTGGAAACATCGATGTAGGAGATAGTCCACGCATCTATCTCCAAATCCCCATATAACTCCGTAGTCTTTTATCCTCCCCCCTGTCACTTTGTAGTCATAAATACTGAGTAGTTTGTGATGCCTGTAGCCAAATAATAAATTGGAAAGTTTTAACCAGTTTCTAAATGCATTCATCATTGAATCCATCTATTCTTATAAACCCATCAACTCCTTGCACTTGATTATTATTGTATATTGATATAAATTGCTCGTGCGGGGGCTTGGGCTTGGGGGGTAGGAGGTGCACGTGACGGGGGTGGGGGTGGTGGAGATTGGATGTAGAGGTTGATCACTTTTATCGTGGTTTGCAGTGCTTTGTCACCTATATGGCTGTCTTTCTGTAATAAACATTTCCATAGCTAAGCATTTGATTTCCATTCCTCCTCCATATCGGACTATTATTTATTAGTACCAGCACGTTTTCTTGAACAGAAAATATTACAAAAATGAATGAAGTAAGGACCAGAAGGAATTTTGGATATATTCATTTATTTTCGATTTTTCCAAAGTTGAAGAATAAACGTCTGTAGATTGCAGGTACTGTTCAAGAACTTGGAAGAAGAATTACGCCATATTGCTCAAACATAGTTCCAACATTTGGTAGAAAGCTTCCCCAGCTGTCTATTAACTAGCATGGCTGTACATATTTGCATGTACATCCTTTGCCACTGGCATCGTGTGTAGGCTACCAGTGATGACATACTTTAAAACTATACCAACCTCGAAAAACGGATTCAGTGAGAGCTCTTACTTTCCAGTAGCGTATACAAGGAGAAGATGGAAAATCGGATAATGCCATCCCCACCATTTAGTTTCGTGGCAATTCGTTTGACTTTTTAATTTAGCTTTTTTATTTTACAAAATAAATGCACTTCAACCAATGTTTTAATCTTCTTTTAAAGAATATCGAAAAGATTGCCAAGAAACGTCTTCAACAATGACGTTTTGTGGCAATTCAATTCTTTCGATTTTTTAAATTAGCCTTTTTATTTTTGAAAATAAATGCACTTCAACCAATGTTTCAAATTTCTTTTAAAGAATATCGAAAAGATTTCCACGAAATGTCTTTCACAAGGAATAACCACCATTATGCTATCACGAATTACTTCCCAGCGGTACTTACAGAACGCGTTCTTGAACATCAAAAATACCCATTTTAAATAGTTCGCCACTATTATCATGTACAGCAGCCTTATTCGGTTTAAACAATATGTATTCTCATGAAAGAAAATACACACAAAGACATTTAACAATACAATAATATACATAAATCATGAGAGGGTATTGACAAACAGGATGATAACATCCTATATTAATGTCGCTCCCCACCTATTCCATCGCTTCTATGGTTAAAGTGTACAGGGGTTTCAAGTGAAAGTTAAACACAGCATGATTACAAGAATATGCCAGTGACATCCTAAGTAATATCATAGCGATGGTGATACATATTGCTTCAGGACATGATTTACTCAGGAAGCAATACGTCAGTCACGTGAGTAGTCACGTGCACTCAATCTCTCCAAAACCATTCTGTATTCCAGAAGCTCATTATCAGCAAGTGAATCTATCCAGGATGTAATAAGTGTTGACTACAGAAGACATTTGTTTAATTGTCAAAGTTAATGTAAAAGCAGGACAGTCATTATCATTACGGAACAAGTTCGCACATAATTTACATGTTTTGAGTAACGGCATATCGAACAACCAGGATGTGAATACTTCGTCAAATTTGAGTTGAGAAATGTCACTGTATTAAGAAATAAATAGATTTTAATATTTCTTCTTGACGTTAGTACAACACATCTACATCACAGCTTCTCAGTATAGTAGTCGTTATGAGCTAAATTATCGCATTGGAACATGCATGGAACTTCGGGAAATGTTAAAAACAACATCCATCTTGTTCTGATAGATTCCGTTTGTATGCTCAAATCCAATACGATTGAATTACCGTTGACATGTAGGATGGTAACAGTTGAAATCTGTTTGCAATGAAAGCGTATAGACACATATTAAATCAAGAAAATGGTATTGGGGAGTGTGGGGAGGTACACAGGTATCGACGATTACGTTAAGAATAATGAATGTTACTGATAATGAATGTGGTTGAACTGACGGAGTGCGACAAACTGTTGTGGGAGTATTTGTCAGGATAAAAACGTCGTCATGATTGTAGTATCATTAATACATAATGTAGCCATCAAACGCGAATGGCATACTCGGATGTCTGATTTATAGAAGATATTCTCTTACAATCCTCATTAATTGTTTGTTCCAGTTCATCCTGGTTCTGGACTGAATGATCTCTACTTTATACCTGTCGACCCTAAATGTCCCACTGATGTTCGATTGGTTTTAATTTGGGGCTCATGGATGACCATGACAATGTATCGATGGAACAATTGTCTGCTGTCTGCGCTTGCGCAATAATGCGGCTCGACATAGTATCCATGAATATGTTGATTGTAACAAATATACAGTAACTAAAAAGTAATAATTATGTTGTGTTGTTGCCAGATTTCTTTGCGATCCCTTTGACAACGACAGTCCACGAGCAATCAACTTTACGATCCCAAGAGCAAGAAGCCCATGATATTAAGAGAGCCGTCACTAAATGGATTCTTCTGCAATGTTTTGTAGAAAACATGCTGTTCCTCTTAAACTCTACATCCTTGTTCCACCACCAACAGGATGAAACAGGAAGCTCCCTGCAACAGATCAATGAACCCTTTTCAGTGTTCTTCAAATCTAATGAGATCTGATATTAGCCCTTTTTTCACTCGTTCGACCATGTGTCTTCGTATGGATAAGTCGTGCTGACCTCGGTGTCACTACACGGTGTCCTCTTCACGTGGCATTTGTAGACACTCCGCTGAAAGGGCTCCAATTGTTACGTAGGAGGGTTATATTACTAAAAGGTTTACGTCGTGGATAAAGAATCAATTTGAAAGTTCAATTCCTCTATGACATGTGTTTTCTCCCTGCTACTGGACAAGTGCTTGTCCTTGACATACTCACTACTTGCATGTTAGTTTCAGTCTACTGAACAGTGCGTTGTTATAATGCTGATTTTCCAAGAGGGGATGCAGCAGGGGTGGCTCTTAGTCCTTCGGGTATTGCTTATGGTTTAGGATCAATACAACTTAGCCGTTCGATTGTCTGTACATTTCTTTTACACTTCCAGGTACAAGCACTCTGATTGACGTCACTTGTCAGTAAGTTGCTGTCATTGGCATATATCTCATATATCCAAACGTAACGGGCCTGATTGCAGTTATACAGCTCGAGTGTCGTCTGATCTGTGAGAAATGTGTCATGGCTTCGACCTTACGATCCAGATATACGCAGAGCACGAGGGGACAGTTCGCAGCGTATTTGTTCTAAATCAAATAGTGATGATTGTGTGCGTTTGTATGTGTGTGTGTGTGTGTGTGTGTTCCCCCATGTGTGTTCAACAATATCTGAGTGGGAATAGCAGTAATTTC
>JAUTBV010075091.1:0-19416 GCA_032361325.1 Lepetodrilus fucensis
CAATTAAATGCAACAATACGGCGGTCGCATTTTTCGCATTAATATTCTGCTCGCATTAATTTCATGATTTACAGTATATGGTTATGATGTGACACTTGTGTGAATATTTTGATAGAATTTATGAAAGGAAAGCAATGATCATATTTGACTAATAATCACCTTGCTTGAATAAGCAACCATTAAGCAACTTGAAAAACATTTTGAACATTTATTTCATAATACCATCTACCTTTTCAGTCCATAGCAATTTTAACAAAACATACTTTAAGTTTATTATTATAGAAGCGTAACATTTTTGTGGTTGGTTGGTCACGTAAATATGTGGGATGGACCACGTTATCAAGCAATCAAGCAGCGACACTGACTTGGCTACATATGTGTGTCTCAGTCTTTAGGTGAGCTGTTTGGTGTTTAGATGAAATACACAATTTAATTCCCCAGAAACATCATCAATGAAATTATTGTTTTCATGTTCTTGTTTCCATGGTTTTTCTTAATCTTGTTTAGGATGTTTTCCTTTACATAGCAAACCACTTTACCAGCTCACACAACACTACCGTAAGGTACCGAGAGTATAGGTCTGTTTTCAGAGAGCTGTCATTTAAACAATGTCCCCTCTTTAGCACACATGAGGTTAAAATGCATTACTTTGTGGCTGGCAGCCAAGTTAATGTTCAAAACCCGCGAGTCAGTATGGTCTGTAGGACTGAAACTTTCTGATGCAGCTTTTATCATTGCTTTTACTTTCCATACTCTCTCATGATTTGATTTCAATATCAAAGGTAGGAATATGTTTTTAATGCTTTTAATTAGAAGCTTTGAAATTAATCCATTTAACCCTCTCCCTGCTGGATTAGCCACAGGCATTGCTGTTTAGGGCATCTCCGGTTGCCTCCATCATAGACAGAGTTAAATAATTTTCAAGATGTATATACCGGTACCAGTATTTATTATTGATTTCTATGATTACATGCTGTTGTTTTGTTTTGTTGTTAACGATTCTTATTCTTTTCCCCTCCAGTTCATATTATTAACATTAAGATAAATATGATGGGAGTGTCTTTCTGAATATGATATTCCATTTACAAAAACTGGAAAGAAAAAAATAATGCAAGAAAGCATAAATCTAATCATACTTTGTGTTGAGTTGGTTCCCTGTTGGGTATGTTAGTGCAAGCATAATGCTGGAATATTGACAACACACTTTTTAAAAGTACATGTGTAATGGAAGTATATCAGTGGGATGTCATTGTTTTACAGGGCTCTCTTTGAATAGATATTGTCCGGTTTTTCTATTATGATTATTACCAAGGAAGGTCCCCATTTCAAGAATCAGCTTGATGCCATCTTGAAAAGGTTGTGAATTTTGTATATTACAATTGTTAATTTTCATGAAAATTAAGGGCCCTTAGATGTTTAGGAGGGCTCTCTACTTTCCAGAATAGAGTTCCCTTCTGGCTATCTACACCTGAGAACAGATGGACTTTGAGGAATGGATCAAAGTGTTCTATTTCTGCATGTGATCGGACAAATTAAGTCACCTTCAGCAGAGAGAGGGTTAAGCTGTGATCTATACAAGTCCTTATAATATTGTACATTGTAACAATAACAAAATTAAGATATTTTATGAAGTATGGTATCGTCGCAAATGGGTGAAAGATTCCTGCAGCGACGTTACTCTATATTTACTCACTCAATGAAGTATGGTATGTTGAAAACACATGTTTTAATCAATTCCTTGATGTATATCTGTATACCCAAGTGGACTTTCAAGAAAAACAGATCTCATGCTTGTCCTGGTTTCCAAGTGTATTTGCACTGGTGTTTACAAGCCAAACTGGTGGGCACTGTTGCTCTCACCAAACATATGTCTACTTCTCTCTGTAGACAGATTGAATAATTTTTAGCTTATTTGAAGTCTTGTACATTGAGAAAAATCAATGGGATTCTTCATGAAAAAGCATCCAATCGATGAATCCTTGGTGCAGCTGAAATAGCTTCTGGTCCATCAATTTACCAAAAAATTAAGTTTAGACGCCACCTCTGAAGCCTTGTGTTAAAAGTCTGCAGTCGTGGGTTTTTAACATGTCCACATGTGAAATTTTATCTTAGGTTTCTTGAGATACCTCCTTGTTAATATCAAAACAAGAAACCGCTACATTTAATGTCTTCTTAGAATAAAATGCAGGTGTGTTTTTTGGGGGGTCAGATAGCATAGTGGTTAGCATTTTGAACTGCAAATCTGACAGTACCCAACCCAAATTGCACTTGAACGTCAGTGGATTATTCTGTGGTGGACACTTCCATGTGTCTGTGGACTAGAACCTTTGATTGGATGGGTTTTTTCACCCACAATAAGCACAAGAAACATATAGGTAATACTTTTCAATATTTATGTTGTTATTTAAGATATATAATAGCTATCTTTACATTTAGTAATACATAAATACAAATGAATAATTACATATTTTTCATAAAGCGATGATTAATCTATTTCTTCCCACAAAATGGCTTGATGTATATGTGTATCAGTTGCCAAAGTAACTTTATTAAATAATTTGTATCTGTATAATGCGCTATTATTAGATAACATGCTTTGATATGTCAGAATTAGTCATTGCAAACTGTATATGTTACCAAGAGCTCAGGTACCTGAATGTGACCTACGTGAATGTGACCTACGTGAATGTGACCTACGAGAATTCGATCTATGTGAATATGACCAACAAGAATATGATCTACTGTAGACCAGAAATAAATTCTGTATTCAATGACACATGAACATAAGGATCAGTTATTATAGGGTGATAAGCAATTGGTATCTGTCACAGCAGACCTGGCTGTAATCTAATTTGATGCATGTATTGGGGGGAGGCAGAGAAGAAGAGAGAATGACTCTTACCAAGGTCTGGTTCCAATCCCAGGCATCAATTTAGATTGACTTAATCAAATTTGGTGCCCAATTTGAAGATGCTTGGCCGGTAAATTCTTTGACAATATTGATTCTACGATCAGTGTCTGTGTGTATTAGCATTTAATGTATTCTGACAAATGTACATTTGGATGCTACTAACATTTGTTGACATGCCCTAAAAGTATGAAATGAGTTAGCTCACTTGGTCCAACTCCAAAGGTGTCAATTTGGTAATATGAAATCTATCTGATATATATGCAAATATTTTGCCAGTTACGAGTATGTTCCTACCTACGATTGAATCGATCAGTTTCATTGGTTACGATCTATTATTAATGTACGATGGACAATTTATTGAAGATCAGATATACATAATTTTATTCTAGTGAAAATCATGTTACTTACCTGATAATGTTTATCCGATAGTGCAATTTATTAATCTAGTTATGTATATGTGAAATATTCCGAATGATGTAAAGCACTAACTCATTCATTAATGTATCTACCATTATTCTATTTATCACTCTATATCATTCTTAATTAATTTAAGAAGAAAAATAGCACATTTGAAATGTTTTTACTGGGAATCACTGACGTCATAATATTGTTATGATAAAGATGACACCACAATGGTAGACAGCTGACCTTTCCGGTCACATGACTGAACATTGACCAACCACAAATATTTGAAGTGATATCTCCCGGAGATATCAAATTAATATCTCCCAGAGATATCATTTTTATCTACAGCATATATCTACTCTCAGAGCCTATATTGTGTGATAAATGTATACTACTTTTAAAGTAAATTTCAAGTGCCAAGTGAGCTACTGATCCAAGTGATATATATGTCTTACTCTGATCCATGGACCCATAGTCATACCACCCTCATCGTATAACAGATGGCAGATGATTAATGTGAAAAATGACAATCATACAAGAAATATAATCCTCTTTCAATGGTGTCTGAACCACAAGATCAATTTATCATCAAAAATGAATCCACTTCCGAAGATGACCCTGTCACCCTATTTCCTTCCCAGACCAATTCGGGATGTCGACAAGCAAGGAACTGAATGTTGGTTCTTCTTCGGGGATTTTTCTTTTCTTTCTGTGATTTCACAAGCAAAATTAGCATAATGCGACTGTGGGGACTTTGGTCGGTGTGTGCGGACCCACGGGAGAGATCTACTATCCTAGGCACTGGCAGCGTGTCACAGATCCAGAGTCGGCAAGGTATTGTTGGTGTTACGTATTCTCAATCAATACTTTCCTTCACCGTGATTACACATACATGGTTAGAGTCAGAGACAACGTCACTGATGAGAGGCAACACAAAACAAGGTGTAAATTAGGGACAGCTAGGGGGAAATGTTCCATCTTGCAAAATTGGAACCAGTTTACTTTTGTATTATTTTCTTTGCAAGGTGACGATTTAGACAATATAATTGATCTTTTACCAAGCTGAAGAGAAGTTGTTGTTTTTTTCGAAGAAAGATATGTATGTTCGAATTTGTTAACAAAAATAACTCTGATTCATTTCCAAATTTACTAAGTTTGTTATTTGTTGAATAGAAAATCCTATTCCAATTCTAATGATTTTAAAGACTAAGAAGTTATCGTTTTTGCAATATGTTTATTAACCAATCCCCAGTGTGTTTGTATACAATCTAAGCAGTAATCTTGTTGAACAAATGTGTCTTCTGATAATGTCAATAAATTCCTATGTAAATCTATATACATGATGTAATATTATTTTCAAAAATAGTATTTACAAAGCTTGCTGTAAGTTGTAACATGTTTACTTTGCAATGTATCCCTTACAGGAAATGGTTATGTCTAGCAGGCTTTATTGATTACTACAGTAGTTACACGACTGAGAACCGCCTAAACTGCCTTTCAGACGGCATTGATGAACAAATTTCTTCTTGTCCGATCCGATACTTGTGGATGGAATCATGGGTGAAATTATGCGGCAGCATGGAAGGTCGGGACTTCCTATTACGGCCTTTGCGCAGACTTTTGTTGCATGATATGATGGGGAGGCCGAATATAGCCAGACACATGGTAGGATTTCCATTAAATATTGAAGTGTTCACAGGAAGTCCACCTCTGTGGTGCAACTCTGTCAAATACTGACCCGGTTATTGATCAGGCTCTTGAGGCGGCCACTCCAGAGGTTGGTGAAGACCTTGCTGGAAGCTATGCTGTGGCTTACACTTTGGTCGCATTCATACGGCTGCCAGACAGTCCCTCAGTGTTTAATTGTAAAATATTTCATTGAACTCTTAACGTCAAAGTAGTCTTTCCTCTCTAACATAGTCTGCCATTATGGAATTGCGTATTTAAGTAAAGGCTGTGTTTTCTCTGCAGTCAACTGTGTCAGTTTTAGACAGTATTCATGTTTATGTGTCTCATGTATATCAATAATCTTTCAGAATGTGTCTGTTTTCGGTGACAAAGTTATTATTGTCTCATCACCATGAAACGTTTCATTTGTCTGACGGCTATTCCAGAAGTTGATGTTTGTCTGCTGGTTGTTCCACAGGCTAATGTTTGTCTGCTAGTTGTTCCAGACACAGATGTTTGTCTGCTGGCAGATCCAAACTCTGAAATAATTATTTTGACAGTGTCACCTGCAGCTGCCAGAAGCGGAAACGAATTTGATGACCATCAGAGGTCAACCCCGAATCAGATCTACAGCGTACTCTCTGCCCATATATAGATTTGTATCTCATTTTCAGTCATTTGCAGTACATGTTATATGCAAGATATTTCTCAAACATTGCTTGGCTTTTATATCATTTTATGGCATCACATAGAAAACCTAAATATTTCTTTAGGTTTGGGAATTGAATATAGGTCAGAGTCACGATATATGTATTGTCAAATATGGAATTTTCAAATTTGATCTGAAAGAAAATGAGACAGATTCTTATTCCAACCTAACTACATTACAACAAAATTACTGAAATTCTGTTGCCAAAAAAAAAGAAGAAGAAAAGTTTAGTCACAGCTCAGTATGAAAATAGAAAATGGAGACATAAAATTTCACATTGTCTGACAAGCTGTGACTCCACATTTACACGTTCACTCCTTGATGCATATGAAGTTCAATTATTCTCTGTCAGAGAGTATCCAGTGGCTCCCAGTCTTCTAGTACCAGTAATGGCTGCCAGCTCTATGCTAAAACTAATTACTCATGGAAGAATGCTTCAAGTCTTGCCATCTTTGATGTTACAGTACTTGTTCCTGCCCTTGCAACCTCCTGTCCATCACTTAGCATCATTATAGCTGCAGGAGTGTTTGCCAGTGCAGTAATGTATGACATGGCAATACTATTACTAATAGTAATGTATGACATGGCAATACTATTACTAATAGTAATGTATGACATGGCAATAGTCTTACTAATAGTAATGTATGACATGGCAATAGTATTACTAATAGTAATGTATGACATGGCATATAGTATTACTAATAGTAATGTATGACATGGCAATAGTATTACTAATAGTAATGTATGACATGGTAATAGTATTACTAATAGTAATGTATGACATGGCAATAGTGTTACTAATAGTAATGTATGACATGGCAATAGTCTTACTAATAATAATCACTGTATTAATCTCCAGCAATTTTTCTGCCAGACTTTGAGGATTGGTATGTTTGAGAAGTTACCTGTCCTCCTACATGTTGGCCAGTGGTCGATCATGTACATCTTAAAATATTTATTTTTTTAAACCCAACATGACATGCAGGTGTGCAAGGCTAAAACTTTATCCGTCCTTGCTGAAAATAACCTGTCGCGGGCATGTGGATGAGTTTTATTTCAAACACTGATAACAGGGTAATAGAGATGGCAATAATTTTACTAATAGGTAATGTATGACATGGCGATAGTGTTACTATAAAAAAGGTGGTTTCAAAGATGACCATAGAGAAGAAAAGCTTTGTTCAATGTATTATGCATGTAATGATCAGTGCCAGATATTTGTTTTTGCCATGAAGATACAAAAACAAACATGGGGCAAATGGAGTCTGATATTTCTAACACCAATGAAAATTTGGATCTTGTCAAAACCAAATTCAGCCATCTCTTGTATTTTAGCTCAAGTACTTCAACTTTGCAGATACTTGAATTAGCCTAGTAGATACTTGAATTAGCCTAGTGAATAACACCCACACGCTATTAGCTCATGTTGATACATGCATGGACTCTCTGCTGCACCACCGACAACCCTGTGTCATCTTACACTGTATAGAACATCCATCAACTCAAGCCTACCACCCTTCTGTATGGTGTGGCATTGCACTTGACAAACTAGTAATCCCTGAAATATTGTGTACATTTCTTTGCCATGGAAACCGCTAATTACAATGACAACTCCAATGGATGTATATTTTCATTACAGCGTTATGCCTAGTTTCTGAGTCTCACATTGCAAGACCGATAATGCAGCAGTAATCTGTCATTTGATAATAAATGTTAAATTAATGCTGATCGTGTTAGGCATCTTGATGGGACGCTCTTAAAAAACATGTGATAATGTATGTCAATTGTTCCTAGTTCCATGTGTATTAATTGATGATGTATTTAACAATGGAGGCAGTGTCACAGGGATGTATTATCAGTTATGAAATCTTTAAAAATTATAAAGCACAATTAATAATGCAAACCTGGCCCAGCGGTTACGAAATATTTTGTGTACGATTTCATGCTAAAACTCAAAGTTTTGTTCACAAATCCCCATACAAAATTTTAGTTGAGCATGAAATTGTACTCAAAATTTGTTTGTAATCTCAGGGCCAGATAATTCAATCCTTGTAATCTACATGATTGCTATCTTCCTTTCAAATAGTTAAATAATTGCTGTAATAAATTTGTTATTTCTTTAGAAAAAAAACCATGTTCAATATCCATATTTAACCCTCTCCCTGCTGGATTAGGGACAAGCACCACTCTTTATGGCATCTATATGGCATCTCCAGTTGCCTTCAGCATGCAGAAGGTTGATACTTAAAACCAAAATTTCTAGTGATTAATTATTGGATTAATTTATGTTGAGATTTTCTGTAATATATATTGATTTGCCTATTAAATATTATTTGTAGTACTTACTTTGTTGCAAGAAATAACTATATTTTTTACCCAAAAGAGTTCTGATAAAGAGACCAGTTGAATGAACATGATTAACTTAAGACATTGTATGGCAAATTCCCATGAAGTTAAGGAAATGCAGCTGTGTTGACACATGTTTTACTGTCGGTGCATCGAGAGGCTGAACAGTCTGAAGGATAACACTTTTAGGTACACTCCCAATGCCAAAGTTAATTCATCAATTGTTATGCAATTGTGTGTACTTTTCGCATGTACTTTTTAAAATTGTGTGCTGATGTTCGGAAATGATTTGTACTTGGGAGAAAGAGTTATTAATTGTATCTAACCATTGTAGGCTTTTTGGAGATGTTGTTTTCTTGAGTAGTAGACTGTCAACATCTAAGATGAAATATTGCTTGTCATTGAAAATATTGGAATGTCATATAACAAAACAAATGAGGTTTTACAGGTTTATAGGATCATAACCAATGAATATAAGATATAACACCTAGTCATGTTCTTTTTTACCTCCACACAAATCTATAGTTTTGGCCTTGTAGGATTCTGGTGAAAGTATAATTGAGTGGTTTAAAAAAATAATAATTTAAAAATGAATTATGTGTCAAATTCTGGATGATGGAAAGGGATCTGTGTCTACACATGTCTGTAAATTCATCCTTGGGCTGAGTGCTAACACTAGCTGAATTAATCATCAAGGCTCCAAGCACTGGCAATTTCTTCATTGAGTTCTTGTCTCAACCACACACAAAGCTCAGGCAGTCCAATCCAATTTGAACAGAAAGTCTATAGCAGGCAGTACTGCCCACAGAAGGAAAATATACCTCATCTCATCTGTGGTAAATGGAATTAATGATCTCGATACATACTCTATACAATAGGTTACATGATACTCTCAAAGCTATTTTGTGTATTTCTGTCTGAAGATAGCGGTGCATTTCAAAATTTGATATAATATTTTCACCGCGTTGAAATGATATTGATTATATCAGTGTCCAGATGATCAAAATAATGGAGAAGGTTTGGCCTCTGGTACAATGTTCACGTGTTGATTATATTGCTGTACGTGGTGATAGTAGCCATCATTGCTAAGTAATATGCACCTATAGGCTGTTTTTATCTTCTTTATTTTTAGATGAAAATGTAAAATTTGGTCTATGCTGATATTTACTAGTTACATCCTGATTTAGTTTTAGTAAAATATGTAAAATTTGCTTACATAATTGTAAGAGGTTAAATAAAACAATTGTTGTTCTGAATGTCTATTTAAAGTATTACTGTATATTATTTATTGTTCTGGGTATCGTTTCTCGAAGCTCTCATATCTACTACATCTCTCGTAGTGATCTGTAATACACGGGGATCGTGCACTTATGAGAGCGCTATGGTCTCTTAGTGGATATGAGACCTTCCAGAAACAATGCCCCGGGTATGGTCTCACAAAACATAGTCCTACAAGAGTCGTAACTTTTCATATCCATGTATAAAATTACAACTCTCGTAGCATTTTCATAGTTCTGTAGGACAGGACCCACATTGAAAATATTGTACAGTGTATACAGAATTCAGAATAGATATATAACCTTGCTATTGTTGAGAGTCTAATAACTCCATGATTTCAGTACACTTAAGCTTTTAAAAAAATGTTTAATTTAATTTATTTTAATTTTTTTTTTAAATTTCTCAGTATGCTTAAGCTTCTAGTGGATCATTTAATTAAATAGTGTACAATATGAATTTCTGGTTTTTTTTACATGTATTTTGCACTTGAATGAAACCACAATACTCTTGCGAACACAACAGACAGATGGTGAGAAAATACTCAGGATATTACAGTATTTGTCTTCCTATTCAGTAAGATCTGTGGCTGGACTTTGTCAGTGCCACAATATGCACACTGCAGCTTAGTGAATACAATTTTGGACTTCTTCCTCAAAATCAGCTTAAAACGTATTTGAATGATTGGATTTTTAAGTGAGCCATTCATCTTCTCAACAGAAGGTGTGAACACACTTGGCAAGCAGTCCACAGAAGCTTCAGCTCAAACTAATGCTTTCATAAGAAATTGATTTTTGTCTGGCTTTTTCCCCCAGCTCTTTTAACTAATGGCACTTGGAATATTGTTTGGTATTGAATTCTTGGTGTTTATATTAAGAAGACATATTGATGTATGTATATGTGATACCTCTTCTCTTCCAGGTGGAATGATATGCGGCTTGTTGTCGTGTGTTTGTCATTCCATAGAACCCTTTCCCCAGCTTTTATGCTCCCATAGAATTGGATTAATAGACAGTATTTGTTCAGGAAGATGATTTATTTATATATTTTTCAATGCATTTTTACTGTCAGTGAACCGAGATAAAATGTCCAATGCTCATCGTTCTTGACCGTCTTTTTTTCTTCTGAAAAACACATACTGATATGAATTAGAAAGGAATGTTGTTTAAAACAATTATTATTCTACAAAATACCTTTTGCTATGACATAAAATAGTTGTTTTTTGTTGACTTGTTGTCTTGCTCATGATATACAATGGAAATAATGTTATGATGTATTTTCTAACTTACCGGTATTTGCTATTAACATTAGTTATACATAAGCTAAATGCCATGTTTATAAGTACAAACCCTTTCTATCCTAAAGACCAGTGGACCTATTCTCGAAATGTTCTTACCAACTTCTTAGCCTAATAATTCTTAATGATTTTTGTAGTATGGCTATGAACTGTTCTTAGACTATGAAGTTTGTAAGACTAGATGCCTCCTGTACTATAGTGCATAACTCTATGGGTTCTTAGCTCCAGCCTTAGCTCCAGCCTTAGCTCCAGCCTTAGCCTTAGCCTTAGCTCCAGCCTTAGCTCCAGCCTTAGCTCCAGCCTTAGCTCCAGCCTTAGCTCCAGCCTTAGCTCCAGCCTTAGCTCCAGTCTTAGCCTTAGCTCCAGCCTTAGCCTTAGCTCCAGCCTTAGCTCCAGCCTTAGCCTTAGCTCCAGCCTTAGCTCCAGCCTTGGCTCCAGCCATGGACTACAGCATTGCTAAGGTTGGTGTAAGGGTTATACCTTCGAGTTACACCATGTGGTATAAGCCCAGGGTATTGGTCGGCAGAATGATCATAGGCCTGCAAGAGGCATACAATTATCACAGTTTTTCCGCTTACCAGTCACCTTATAACCAGTGTATAAACCTCCAGCAATTTCACTGCCAGCCATGAGGACTGGTAAGTCTGAGAAGTTACCTGTCCTCATGTATGTTGGCTAGTGAACGATGATATACATCTTGAAAATCTAACAAAAAGTAACACAACATGCGGGCGTGCAAGGATAAATCGATGATTGCTTGATCCGATTATCCGGTTGTTTCGCTTACCGGTCAGATTTTAACAAAAACGGAAGTGTCCGGTATAACAGTCTGACTATTTAACTTGCTATGCATGTGCAGCCAGTTATGACTCGTACACACTAATAGAACGGTCCTGAGTTTCAAGACTGAGCCATGCTTGAAGACCACACATTGTCTACAGAAGAGGTTCCCTGCTATTGGGCACAAGTGTAGAAATGTTTGTAAGATCTCGCACCATGGTCTTTAGTGTCACCACTGGGAGTCATTTAACAGTCCAGCTCTGTCAGGGTACAGCTGTGTGTGTCGACATCTGACAGTTTGACAGAATGTCAGAATGTCAGAATGTGACATCATTACAGGACTTGCCAACTGCTTTGATTCCTGCAAATAGAATGCGCAATACGAATCAGACTGAAAATTGTCAGCTTTTTTAACATTGAAGATAACTTTTAATGTCCCCATGCTAAATTAACCACAACAACAGCTCTGTGGCTAATACTATACATATTACATGTAATTGCTATTTAAATCTTTTCTTTTTATTGAATTGGGGTTTAGAGCTGCTTTCACGATTCTTTCACTTATTACTTCAGTGAGTGAGTAAATATGGAGTTTAACGTCGCTGCGGGAATCTTTCACCCATTTGCGACGATTTTTATTATTACTTCAGAAGGAGAGAGTTTAATTATACATAATTTGTTAAAATCTATGTATGTCGTAATGTGGATGTTATGATAAATAGTCTTGATAATTGAAATGAAATTAGTAATGAATGGCTCTTACCGTTTTCAAAACTAAATACATATTAATGTATTAATGAATTATGTAGCACATCACATTTGGAATCCTTTCTTAGCACTGTATTCCATGTATTGAGATATATTATAATAATCAATGCATTTCCAATTCTTCAAATCCCCTTTCCATTGGTCTTTTAAACAAGTGAACCTTTGAAGCCTTAAAACTGTCTTCAAATTTTAACCGTAATACTTTGGTTTGCAGCAAAATCTCAATTGGCACATACGACCTCGCAACATTGATTATTGTTTTCTATCATTTAAAGTATAAGGATATCCCGGGGCGGCTATGTTTCTTTGATCCCATGATGCACTGGGTCCCAGCGCGCAGTGCAGGCGTCGGGCTTCGCTGTCAGGAATCCTAAACTCGGATTAAACTTCATTTGTGAGGCAAGAACACAATGATTGTTGAGGACCAGGTTGAAGAGCTTCGACCAGGCCAGAACTGCTTTCTTTCCATGTATCACCGTCAACACCGACTGGCTCTAGTTGTGGGCTACAGTAATTGTCCCTAAGATTGCCGAGGCTCAGCTAACTTTCATCCTTTAAGTATGAAGCTGTTTGAATGATTGTTGCCCAAAATATGTTTCCATACAACATTATTGAGGCTGTTACGGCAAATAGGATATAAATTTGTTTAATAATTTGACCATTTTTCAATGATTTATATGCTTAAGAAAACAGAGAGTGAGGGATTGAATGAGATTGATTCAGTGAATGAAGAGTAAATGAAGGAATTAGTGAGAGTGATTGAGTGAGTGAATTTCTACTTAGCATCTTTGCAGAAATCTTGCACCCCATATGACGAACCAGTAGGTCCATTTGTAGATACATCTAGTGTCCGTCTTATGCATAGAATCATGAGCTATCTTGAAAATACTTCTTAGGCTTCAATATTGTACAGTATTAACCTTCATGCTTTGTAAGCCAACAAGGCCCATCTTCAGGCTGGTTATATACCACTATGCTTCATGTGCAATGTACCACGCATCGTGGACAAACCACGTATTGTTAGCTAATCACATCATGCTCCATAACGGTCTGAGCTCAACTCGTAGGTGCCACTCGGCAAACAATTATTGACAATTTTTTCTAGATGGATATGTTTTGATAGAAACCCAAATATCTGTAATCTTAAAAGCTTTGACTATGAAGTAGGAGCATGGTTATGTAGTAGAGGTAGTAGCCATGTGTTTGTCCTTCAATAATGCCAATATGGCTGTGCTGGTAGACATGACCAAGATTCAATATTACAGTACTTCCGATCTGGTTGGTGCCTGTTCTGATAGGCTGGTAAGTTTTAACTAAAACTGAGAGAGACCCCCACAGCGACGCCAAGAATTCTGAACCACAGGATTTGTGTAACATTGTAGGACAATATGGACGACCATATTCTAGGACAATATGGATGACCATGAGCAAGGTCTCTGTCCTTTTAATCTGTCTTGGAATACGGATGGAAAGTTCCCCGTTGCTAAGCAGGGTTAATCTGATCATCGTCTTATTCCGGGTTTCATTAAGAGTTAAATCAGCTGCTCCATTGGCGATAGTAACCACGGAATAACATACTGTTATTTCCCACCAGTAATTCAATTAATGCCGATATATGGACCATGAATATGTGACATAACAAGCAGAGCAAACTTTATGTGACCTGCAGTTATTTCTAGTACTGCTTTCTGTTCCAAGGTTCAAGGGACAGTATTCCCTATATATATAGGACAAGGCTGATAATATATTTGCATTGATATTACAAACAATGTACAGAGGGTGGGCTAAAGCATTATTATACTTGGGTCATACGTACCTGTGGTCATTACTGTAACACAGTTATTTCAGGTTCTTATCCAATCAAAATCAAACCACCACAATATCACTGAATAAATTGCTATTGAAAATTAATACTAATCGGTTTTAAGATGTTATGTTATATATATATCTCAATCTTTGGTCCAGTTTTCCTGAAGCGAATTCGTCGCAAATGGGTGAAAGATTCTCGCAGCGACGTTAAAACTCCATATTCACTCACCTGAAGCGAATATGATCAGCTTTGTTTTCAGACCACTGGTCCCATTTTGGACTACATTACCACATTTATTTATTTTTATTTATTTTTTTGCACATACTTTTCTACATTTTTTCAAATGATAGTATCCAGCAGCTAAGGAATGATTTTCTTCTTTAAAAAAAAATATATTAATAAGGTATTTTTTCCTTTTTTAAGTAGCATCAACTTTATGCTACATTAAAGGGTTTATGTTTTTGCCAATAATGTAATAAATCAGCTGAGAATTATTAAACTTGCAGGAGACTTTCAATAATGAGTTGATTTTTTATTTATTTCTGTGGTAAATATTTTAATATTAGCATAAATAACTCCAATGGTATCAAATGAGTGGCAGTGTCACCTATTTACAATTGATTAGGTATATTATGAGATGTCTTTTCAAGATGATTACACTAGCATGTAGTACTCAATCCTGCTTTGAGCAACAGGAGGCCTTATGAGAGACAAATGCATGTTATTTCATGATATTCATATTTCTTTGTAATCATGCCATCAATGTTAGGACCTGGCTATAAAATGTGCATAAAAAGATAACTATTTGTAACTAAACAAACATGTTTGATTGAATTTTTTTGAACAATTCAAAGCTATCGTATTTTGTGTGTCTATGTATTATGCATAGTCATGACGGTAGGCTAAAAGGCGGAGTTAGCAATTCTGGATGTTATTGACGTTTTGCAAATAGGTGCAGTGTTCATTGATTACTTTGCTAATTAGTATTGATTAGGACATTATTATATATATTTTCACAGGAGTAAAGCAGCTGTCTGATGATACAACACTGGTTGACTTGTCAGTTTGGCCATGATTAACTTGCATGTGTTAAGAGAGAAGAATGGTGTTTATGCCACCCCAAAACTTTACCAATATTATCACCTTGGTCTTGCCATGGCTCCCAGTCGTAAACCATCTGCTAACAGGTAGTTGTCACAGTGACAGGAAGGGAAGGAGAAGAGAACATTGACTTCTGGATTTAAATAATTAAATGTATGTACTGTAAATCACGAAATATATATGTGTCACTAATTTAATACAACCTCTAGATTTTAGACGTAAATGCGACACCAATAAAATGCGAACTGTCATGTCTCCATACATGTTTTATTCCAGGTTTTACCTTTAATGCGCAGCAATTAAATGCGACAATACGGAGGTCGCATCTTTCACATTAATATTCTGCTCGCATTAATTTTGTGATTTATAGTATGTATAATTTATGTGGGGTTTTTTCACCCAGATAAACTGATTTTCTTTCTTTAGTATGGCTTAGTTATATTGAAATTAATTTTACGGAAGTATGGATACGATAAAGCAACTATGTAATTAAAAGTCAAATGGATCTAATGAAAATTACATATACAAGGAAAGCATACTAGTAACAGACATGTATCATATTCATATAACCAATATTTTATTTAGGTAATGTAAACTTGATGTAAACTTTGAAGTATTAATTTTTGTTCATCTTAATTTAGAGCCAATATTATATTTTCTTTCAATGTGTTTATTCTTTGTGTTTACTAACAAATGTCAGTCTTGGTATGACTCTTCAGTAGGAAATGGCGCCACTCAAAGGTAAGCGATGGTGTCGTCTATGACTACGGCTGGAATCAAGGTACACCTTAAAGATATAACAGTTTGTAAAAGAGATAAATCCTCACATTGATATGGAAAGAAAACAAATCTATTTCCTATCTTGTTCTCCAATAACAACTTATTATATGTCTGTCTGTATGAGAGTCGTTACATTACTGATTATCACAGGAAACTGCAAAGAAGACGATTTAGTTTCATTGCTGCGTGACCGTGACTCGAACGAACCAGCCTAGCATTATTATACGGCCATCAAACAGGGTAGAACTACTTCTCAAAGTGTTCTTAATGTTACGGCATTGTACGTATCACAATTCTCATACAAGACCACTTCAGTATTATCGAAATAATCTTTTGGATGGAAATCTTTACAATGCTAGGAGCTGGTTTGACAAAGTAATGACCCATTTTCTATGGCACATTGTGAGTTTACGCTGGTATTTCCTGTTCGCATCATCCTAAGCTAAAATAGTTTGTGGAAAATGCCCGAGGACAGAGTATGAGCTTTATGAGTGAATTGATGATATGGCTGCGGCTACATCAGCTGATTCAAGCTGGATGCCATCAGAAGACATAAAATTGTAATCAATACTCAACACTCCTTGTGTGCCGACGTTCACAAGTTTTGAAAAAAAATTCCTGTTATCTTATTATTATTCGAGACAGAAAAGACTGGCTTCTCTCTGATTTTAAATTTTCTTTGAATTCTAGAAATTGAAACTGCACCAGACGGGTTTTGAAGATATGACATTTTGATTTGTGCAAATTCTTACATTATGAGAACAGTGGGCTGTAATTTGTAATATTTTGATATCTTAGAATGCTTTGAGTTATGATCAATAGGCATCTGTAATACTTTATCTAGCACTGGAGTCAGCATATATGTGTCATATGTGACCACATTAACACACTCTCGTTTACCCTTTGGCATTGGTTGAATGGAGTTTTAATGGTTTTGTGACAACATTTCTTTTCAAGAAGCAACAATTTATTAATTGAGGATAGGTGGATAGAATACTGATTACAATCTTAAATATTGCTTTCCGAAAAGTATGTTGTTGTTTTTTCTCTTTCCCCAATACATCATGTAATAAAGCATAATACTGTTGATGAGATCAAACACAATGTTTATTACATTTGATCAGAATGAATCTATTTTAAAATAATAGGACAGTAATAATAATCTATTAAGACAGGGTGATGGTGAATGTTTTGTATTTACCAATACTTTTTCATCCAAGTAATAGGTTTTCTTTAAGGTCCTTGTGGTTTTACATATATTTATCATTTTAATTTGAGCTGTTTTAAAGTCTTTATCCAGCTTAGATATGAAATGTTGACAGACAGAATAAATACACTGATAGCATAGCTTCATGAATACATTTGATTTTGAGATAAATAATATTTCATTCACCACATTTTTTCCCCCTTAAGCTTCATACTCCCACAATTTATCACAAATGTAATAAAAACACATGAGTCTCTGTTAAACGGAATTATTTTAACCTATTTAACATGTTGATTCTGTGCACATGCAAATGTTAAGCAAATGTGCAGTGATCGATTGCATTTTAATTAAGCCTGTTAGTGGGCAGATATATAGGAAATCTGTCGCATTGGAAGTCGGTATTTTCCCGCAATGGATGTGGTCAAGTCGGAGAGAGTGGACCAAGACCTGGACATCGCTGTCAATGAGCTGTGGAATTAGCGGAATAAGCCCTCTTCATTACGTTCCACTGTGTACTTACAAGCCTGCATGAGCTGCGGACAGGCATTAATAAAAAGCCAAGTATCTTACAGCTTTTGATGCGATCAGTCATCAGATACAGAGATATACCAATCAATGTCTGATGGAGATCTGCGAGGACAGAGTACAGAAAAATAGATTCGGGGAGTAAATGAGTACTAATAGCATCGGCAAACAGAAGATGAAAATGCGGCTGATTTCGAAACAAGAGTAGCGTATTACTGTAATGACTGCGATGGAACCGTGGACCGTCGGTGGACGGGCTTGTTCGCATGGAGAGGTGAACTGTGGCAAGGTGTGGTGGGTTTGTTCCTATCTGTCGCTCGTGGGCAGAGCCACCCGGTGACCAATTACAGTTGGTCCAGGTATGTCGACACCCATTCCTCCTCCCCTCAGCCTGTCATCGGTCTCCATGTTGTTGACAGCCCGTTGCCATGGATATTCGTTAAGGGGATGAGTGAGAGGACTTACATGAAGTATGGCTAATAGTATTGGGTGACATCTGTTTTAGCAGGAAAGACCTCATTAACTACCGTGGAACAATGGATCTGGAAGTCCGGCAGACTATAAATTCATTTGTCTCGGTGTGATCAGCAGACCAGAGCGTGTGGCCATTGAGTGAGGAGGAGCAGTGGAGGAGCACAACTCCGAGGACTGACGGACTGATGGACCGACGGACTGAAGGACAGGACGGATGGACGCGCATCAAGCTAGGAAACGGTAATTGTGTTTTGGCACAGCCACCACCGGTACTCCCTGGCCCAGATAGCCTGCTCCCTGGCCCAAATAGCCTGCTGCCTGGCCCAGATAGCCTGCTGTCTGGCTTGCTCCAATACTGGACACTGCCATGGGTAATTAGACAGATTGAGAAAGGGAGGAGAGAGTCGGTGACCACACATCAATGACTCAGACCCAGAGATTCGCAGACTTGATTTGCATCGGGACCTAACTGTTGCCCAAGGACACCTTCGCTCACGTCTTAACAAGGACATCCTATTAACACTCTGAGTGACTGGTAAGACTATTTCTAGGCACGGCCCAACACTTTCTATTTTGGTCAAGATGTGTGCCTCCAAGAACAATGTGTGAACCATTTTTTTCCCCTCCTCACCCTTGGACTTGCCAGTGTTTCAACATCCTGATGACATTTTGCTTACATGCTTGGATGAAGCATTTAGACTGGAAACTCAGAAGTCACTTGGAGAGCTGGTCTTAAAAAACTCTTTATTATTGATTTGAACATTCTTGCTTTTAAATGTACAATGGTTTTTGTATCATGCTACGGTAAGTGGAAAGTCCTATTGGTGCCAATTTCATGCATTTCTATCATGTTGGTATGTTCATCACAGTCACAAAGCATAGCATAGCTAATAATGTGTATGCAAGAAGCTAAATTGCACATCTTCAAGTGAGTACTGTTAGGATATTCTATGGGATATATACTAGATAATGACCTTGAAATAGAAATCTGCTCGTCATTGTTGATATTCAGAGTTTTTACTTTTCTCTAACTATAAAGTTACTGAGTATGATATTTCAAAGGTTTTGTATAGCTAGTAGTGTATTATATGTATAGAGTTTCTCATAGGAATGGGTATCGCTGGATATATGGAAGGTATGTCTGTGAATTTGCTGTTAGTTGGTTGAGTTGCATGGAAGAGCAGCAGTTCAGTCTCATTTAGTATTGTAAATTCTCATTTAGTATTGTAAATTCTCATATAGTATTGTAAATTCTCATTTAGTATTGTAAATTGAGATGGTGGTAGTTACCTTTCTGACGCGATATTGATAGGATGCACTGACTGTAGAGTGGCAATGCAGTTATCATCCTTGGTCTTGT